>PVHX01011552.1:0-63627 GCA_004024805.1 Geosciurus inauris
GCCACCCTTGTCCTCCAGGTGTGGTTCAACAACAAAGGCTGGCACGCCCTGGTCAGCTTTCTGAATGTGGCCCACAGTGCCATCTTGCGGGCCAGCCTGCACAAGGACAGGGACCCTGAGGAGCACGGAATCACCGTCATCAGCCAGCCACTGAACCTGACGAGGGAGCAGCTCTCTGAGATCACAGTGTAAGCCACCACGGCCCCCAGCCTCACAGCTTTCTTGTCACCTCTCCCACTCTGGAATTTCACTGCCATGAAGGGCAGGGCTGGAGGAAATGTAAATGCTACATGGACCAAACTGCTTGGCCCTGCTTTCTCCTCCATATTTATTTGGAAAGTAAGCTAGTATTTCACTCTATTCCCTTTGGGCTTTTGATCACAAGTTGCTCCTGAAGTTGACACAGATATTCTCCTTGCCAGCAAGCAAAATGATTGCCAGAGGCTGAGAAGCCTCCATGAACCTCTCCTCTCCCCAGGCGTGATCATCCTTGTCTCTGGCAATTCCTTCAGGTGTCATGCTTTGGAGCTGTTGACAGATCTGTCTTGCTCAAGCTTAGGCTCTGAGGCACAGCTTCAGTCAGTAAAAACATCCAACTAGGTCACTGTGCGCTGTTTGCTCTTTCTGAGAACTGTAAGCAGGGAGGATTTCTGGGAGTGTCTTTATTAGTGCACATTTCTTCTGGGAAGCTCATTTAACTACCCAGTATTACTCTGAGGGCTACCGAATATGCCCAGGGTGTCTGCTATTCTTGGGCCTTGATACCTTTCTCTGGACTCTCCCTGGGCTCTCAACTGTCCTATGTTAAATTGTCATTCAGCCCAAGTTTCCATACCTCCTACCAAGCTGTTCAATTATGGAATATGAAAGAACAGTTTTCTGTGATTATAAAACAGCACATGTTCACTAAATAAAATTTAGATTAAAATATTTTAAGAACTTATTTTCTACCACCCTACCTAGTTTGGGGTATTGCCTGGAAACATTTTTGTGCTCTCTTCTGATTGTGGTTCTGTGTGGTGTATGGATGATGCTATGAGGCTGTTATCAGGTGGTGACTACCACATGCAGTGCCTTTGTGTACAGGTGCTCCTCTCTGCAGGTGGGCACAGCCCTGCACTGGGGACGATGGCTTATATGAAGTTCAACCTGGGTTTAACCCCTTTAGCCACATGCCTTCTATTCACCCAGAAAAGGGTGAATAGAGCCCAGCTCCTTTATAACTTGCCTGCTGTCTTGTTTACATTATGAACATTTCTCTGAAATGACTGAACACAATAATTTATTTTGTTAAAAGACCATATGACTGTCTATATACAAAACTCAAGCAAATCTACAGACAAATTATTTGTGCTAACAAGAGCTTTGTAGTATGTGAAAATAATATAAATTTTGATTTCTACAATCATGACAATAATTTTAAAACATAACAAAAAGGAAGTTTGTTGAGAAATGCTCACATGAAATAGAAAGGCAGCCTACAAATATCCACTTAACCTTGATCCAGACTGATTAAGACAGTTCAGTGGATGAACGAGCTTCAGGCTAGGGACTGGAAATTTGGAGGCCATAAACTGGGTTGGGTAAGGACCGCCAGTGCCTGACATGTATCTTCTCCTGATTATGCTCCTGTCTCTTCACCTCTCTCTCCCCGTGTCTCTCATCCTGCTGCAGGCTGACCACATCAGTGGATGCTGTGGTTGCCATCTGTGTAATTTTCGCCATGTCCTTTGTCCCAGCCAGCTTTGTCCTTTACTTGATCCAGGAGAGGGTGAATAAAGCCAAGCACCTCCAGTTTGTCAGTGGAGTGAGTGCCACCACCTACTGGGTGACCAACTTCCTCTGGGACATTGTGAGTATCAGGTCTTCCCTCACCTTCTTGGTCCCAAGGTGGCACTCAAGTGTGCTCTGACAGAAGTGATACTGTGTGGAGGGGTTCTTGCCCTGCCTGGGCTGCTGGAAGGTACCTGGCTATTGGCCTTGTGTGCTACTGTCCCTTGATATCTTCTTAGAAAAACACTAGGATCCCAGAGTTGAGAAAGGCTCTGGGTCACAGCTTTACAACTGTCGAGTAAAGGCTCTGTGTCCTACACTGAGGGGTTTTCTGACCCACCAAGTAATCATTGCACTGCAGGCATGAGGCTGGCCTTCCCTGAAATTGTTTGGATGTGGGGAGGGACAAAGGGGTTCTTCACCACAAATCTCCTTAAATCACACCCCATTCCCCAAAAGTCTAAGGTAGAACCTCCTTAGAGATTCACCAGATGAATATAAGATACCCAGTTAAATCTGAATTTCAAACAATGAGTAAATTTTTAGTGTAAGTATATCCCACTTCAAATATGGTAGAGGACGTAGTTATACCAAAAAAAAAAAAAAAAAAAATAGTGGCCATTTACCTGAAATTCAAATTTATTGAGCATTCAATATTGTCATTTGCCAAATCTGGAAACTCTACCCAGTAGCCTTATTTTGCTTCCCCAGAGTAACCAGACAGACCTTCACTATATCAGACTAGCCACCACTTTAGGGAAAATAAGAAAAAATTATCAGAGCAACAGTTGTCTACCATATTGCTCACAGCCAAGGTTTGTGGAAACAGGGAGGAATTAGAATGAAGTATCTTATGATAGGCCACGGGGTCAGAAATAATTGGTAGCAAAGGCCTAGTTATAATGTATCAAGGGTCATTATAACACCAGCAAAAGGCTGGGGGGTGTAGAGCATTTGCCTTGCATGTGTAAGGTACTGGGTTCAATGCCCAATACAGCAAAAAATGAGAGAGAGATAAAATAACAACTCATCTCTTCTGGGTGTCCTCAGTAATGTGATCCTTTGTTTATCTCAGCATCCTAAGACCAACGTGAGACTCCACCAGATGGCACTGGTGGAGGCCAGCTATAGCATCTTATAGAGGCTAACACAAATGACCTTCTCCATGTGGCTTTCAATTAATAATACTGAAAATTAGTCTTCCTGAAGACACAATTTCTTTAATCTTGCTCAACTAATTAAGCAGCTCTTACTTAACATTTAAAACTAGAAATTTTCAGTAGTCATTAAATTCTTTCCTCTCTTTCTCATCTGCATAAAAAATGCAAGCTCGTTAGAACTCAGAAGCTGCAAGCTTCTCTTTGGGCAGAGGCCATAGTGGCCCTGAGATGTTAACATGAAAGGAGCCAGGTTCTTCTGCCCTGAGAAGCTACTTATTAAATGCTGATTTGTTTTTCACTTTTGTGTGTGTGTGTGTGTGTGTGTGTGTGTGCGTGGTGCTAGGGATTGAACCCAGGGCCTTGTACATGCAAGGCAAGCTCTACTAGCTGAGCTATATCCCTATCCCTTCTTTTTTTTTCACATTTTTAAAAGATAAAGAATAGTATTTACTCTTGGGGATGACCTCTGTGTGTGTGTGTGTGTGTGTGTGTGTGTGTGTGTGTCTACAGAGGACTCTGAGCCTATGGAGAGAGATGGCTAGAAGGACACAGTGACCATCTGGGGTGGAGGCCATACTAATGAAGTAGACTCTGGGCCATTCTATGAAATATTAGAAGACAGAGCAGTGGGTATGGTGTTGGCAGGTTTCCTGATGCTCTAGGATTTTAAAGCTGGCCTGAAATCTGAATTCCAGTATCTGTAGTGCTAAATTTCAGAATCTATTGTTACCAGCAGCCAGGCCAGGGAGGCTTCCTGGATGCCAACTGGCTGGATAAGAAATAGGCATATTTCTTCTTGCATAAGAAATAGGCAAATGATGGAAAAAAGGAAATATGAATTGTATGCAGATTAGTCAAACTAGGGAGAAGCAGCTACATAAAATTCAAACAGAAAAAGGAGTTGCATAATTTTTTTTTCTTTTTCCATTGTTTGCCTACTTCTCATATGAGCAGATCCAGAACTGCCAGGTAACAGAATCACCCTCATTAGCCAGTGGTAAAAAGACAACACATACCTGGGGGTCATTGTCAAATGAACAATTATTGTTTATATCATTCACTTAGCACATCTGTGGTATTTTAAATTTCTATTTTTTATATGAGTCATCTGTTTTTCTTTTAAATTTTGAAATCATAGGCTTATGGAAAAGTGTCAAGTACAGTGTAAAACTTTTATCTGTCATTTAGGAGCAACTTCTTGACAAGATTCTGTCTCTCTCTCGCACACGCACACACACACACAGACACACACACAACAAACAAAACAAAACACATACCAGCATCTTCAATATTTATCTCCTGCAAATGAGGACATGCCCTCTTCAACCACTGCACAACTGTCAACTTCAGGAAACCAGTACAGGGGCATCCCTAGCACCTGTTTTTTGGACCCCACTCAAGTTTTGCCAATTGCACCAACGGTATCTTTTCTAGACTAGGACCTAGCACCAAAGATCTCTTTTCTAGACAAGGAATTAGCTCAGAATTTTGCCTTGCATTTGGTTGTCCTGTCTCTTTAGTCTCCTTTAGCCTGGTACAGTTAGTTTCTATCTTTCATTAATACTCGTGGTCTTAGTCCTTTTGAAGATTATAGGCCAGTTATTTTGCAGAACATCCTTCAATGTGGGTTTTCTTGAGGCTTGCCCATGATTCTATTGAGTTTGTGTATCTCAGGCAGCAGTGTCAAGGAATAGAAGCTGCGTTCTTCTTGCATCCTATCAGCTTGCTTCTGGTTTTAAATTGTCCTATTACTAAGGATATTCACCATTTCACTTAAGAAGGTGTCTGCTGGGCTTCTCCCCTGTCAGAGCTACTTGCTTTCCCTTTATATTAATAAGAATTTTGAAAAGTACTTTGAAGATATGTAAATATCCTGTTTATTGCCAAACTTTCCATTTGTTCATTTACTTGTTTTTATATATAAATATATATCTGTACATAGTCATGGTTCCTGTGTATAATGTGATAACATTATTACTTAGCTTAATATGCAGATTGTCACCAGTATGGCAGGGAAAGCTCCTTCAAGCTGGCCTCTCACTATGTCTATATCCTCCTTGAGCACTTCACTGCTCCTTGGCACCACAACATGCTCCAGGCTTACCCTGCCCCTCCACCACCCCTTCCCAGAACCAACAATATCCTCAAAGGGCCTTGATTTATTCCAGGGGAAAGTGGCCCTTGGAGACTAAGAACTGGGTGCCAGATTTGTTCACAGCCGCCAGAGTATCATTGGGACTGGGTCTTCTTTGTAGATAGACCCAGGGAGGATATATATGTATATCCACATACATCCACATGCTTACATCTGTATTCCTCAGTCTCTGCATACTGAGCTCTATACTCACCAAAACCTTTAGCTCTAGCTCAATACCAGAGGGCTCATTCTAGTTTTCTATCTCCATATTTATAACTCCCTTCTCCAAGAGTGAGAAACTGGCTTCTATCACCCCGAATCATTTACCTATTTAAGCTTATTACCTGTAAGTAACAAGTACCCCATCTCTACCACCACCCCTCCCTGTGTGGATACCCCCTCTACCTGCTTTTGCTATTCTGTGGAACTCCTCCTCATTCTATCCTGGCTCTGATACTCCACACCAGCTCAGCCCCCTGTAAGAACACCTTTCTCATCTCACTGAGGCTCAACCACCTTCCCTGGGACATTGTGTGGGTGCCATCCTCACCCTCCTTGGGTTGTCATCCTGTCTGAGACCTAACCCTACTGTGGCTGCCCACCTTCCTGTGCCTGACTTAATGACTTTATGACTGCATTTTTTAGAAAAGGTATCATCATCTATTTGAGCTTTGTAAGGTCAATGACTATATTTTACATTTTTCTGAATTCTAAAGATGTGCTTAGAAAGTAGCATCAGCTGGGCTTCATGACCAATTAGAAAAAGCGAGAGATCAGGTGGGATGTTCTAATTCATTCATTCCCTAGATAGTGACTGAAGGTCCCTGGGGAAGGCAAACAGCAGGAGGACTAGGAATAATTTAGACAGATGGAGTCAATCCCAGACCCTTAGATCTGGAAGAGCCTGGTCCCATCCCTCTTACAGAACATGCAACAGGTCCTAGGTATTGAGTGACTCATTGTCTTTTTCTCTGTTTAAGATGAATTATGCAGTGAGTGCAGGACTGGTGGTGGGCATCTTCATGGGGTTTCAGAAGAAAGCCTACACGTCCCCGAGCAATCTTCCTGCTCTTATTGCACTGCTCATGCTCTATGGGTAAGTCATTCAGGCCCCTAACTAGTGACACTAAAGCAAAGCCAGGGGGTGAGGTGTTATCTTCTGATGGCAAACTGGGACTTCCAGCAGGGGTAGGTGCACAAGGTTAGCTTCTGGCCCCTGGCGGTGTCTGCATCTGCAATCAGGAATCTGTCTGGCTTCTGTTTCTTGTTTTTTGGTACCAGGGATTGAACTCAGGGGTATTCCACCACTGAGCTACATCCCAGCCCTACTTTTTTGTGCTTTATGTAGACAGGGTCTCATTGAGTTGCTTAGTTCCTGATCATTGCTGAGGCTAGCTTTGAACTTGCGATTCTCCTGTCTCAGCCTCCCAATGGCTTCTGTTTCTAACTCCTCCAGTAGAGGTATTTCTAAGGCTTGTCCATCCAGGGGCAATGGGAAGGGCTCTTCTTCCACTCCAACTGTGGCTTTTGTCTGGGGTCTGAGAATTCGTCACTCCCCAGTTCCTCCCCAGATGAGTCATCTGTGGTCACTTTGTCCATCTCTGTGCTTCCATCTATGCTGCCCAGGAGTTCTTTTCACATAATAGAAAACTCTAGCTAGAAAGCTGCTCCTGAGTCAGGCTAAAGGATGACAGAGATTTAAGTCCAGCTGGTTGTAGAGCCAACCATGCAACTTTATATCCCAGGCCTACCTCTTGCTGAAGGTGTAACTATGGACAAGTAAACCACCCATGTGGGCCCCAGTTTCCTGATACCTGGCCCTTCCTCTGTGGGCCAGCAAAATCCTACCAGAACAGGGTCTCCATTCATCTCTCTTGGAAAAGGCAAATTCAAAAGCCAATGTGATTTTGAACTGCCCAGTGAACTGTGACAATGAGCGCCTTGGGACCTTCAGTTCTGCTTTGCTGATCCAGACTAGAGCAATAATCATTACAGTGTGGAGAACCCTTGTGTATTGTATTTCACAAAGTACACACACAGCCACTGTCATTTGCTCTTCACATAACCCATGGGATGGTCAGGACAGGCATTGTTATCTCCATTTAAAGATGAGGCACAGAACCTAGAGATAGAGCATCTCTTTTTCCCCCTGGGACTCTGGCAATTCAAACAAGTTACCTCACACATGAGGGGAGTGCATCCTATCTAGAAGTACAGCTGATGGAATGACAATTGGAACTCATCCCATGGTGTTGCCATTTCACACAGATGGGCAGTCATTCCCATGATGTACCCAGCTTCCTTCCTGTTTGACGTCCCCAGCACAGCCTATGTGGCTTTGTCTTGTGCTAATCTATTCATTGGCATCAACAGCAGTGCTATCACATTCATCTTGGAATTATTTGAGAATAATCAGGTAAGTATGACTGTCTTGGCTTCTTTATTTGATTAATAGGATACTAGAGAGTACGTAATGGCCAAGCAGACCCATGGGCAAGCACTGCATGTGCAGATGCTCAGCACTCGGACCAGCAATGCCATCTTCCTCCTCCCCACTCCCTCTTTCTACTTGCTGATCTGCATGCTCTGAATGTTGCATTTTCTGTCATGGCTGTCCTCAAAACATTCAGGCTTGCCCATGTCCTTGTGTCCCCAGGTAATGCAGTAGCCCTTCCTTTCCTCACAAGTTCTCTTCAATCTAAGGGGTGGGCACTAGCCAGCATATCTACCCTGTCCCCTTTTTGGGAAAACAGAGGGCAAATCTCTGCTGAGGCCCCAAAGCTAACCACCCATGTCCTCCTAAGAGCTACTTTTCCCCAGACCTAGTTAGGCTTTCTGTGGTTACTGAGCAAAGAATGAAACCCACCTGTGCTATTAATAATAGAAATATGGCAGATCACAGTCAGACCCCAGAGGGACATGGATAAAAACACAGAGCCAGCAGATGGCCTGTGCATCCTGGTGGATGAAAATGCTGCTCATCAGAGCTGTATTTGTCACAGGCTCACAGCCCACTGTCTTAATAGAGTGTGTTACTTCAGAATAATTAAATGGAAAGCTAAAAGAAACTGAAAACATTCTCCTTCCTCCAGCCATATTGAGCCACATACTGAGCACTTAGCCATTTACTAAGCACTCTCCTTCCCATAAAGGCTGCTTAGTTGATCAATGCTACAGAAATTTCTAGTATCCCATATGAGGCTCCTAGGGTAGCTGCTGTCCTTGCTAAGTCTGGAGGCATTTACTAGGTGAACACCATGTGATATATGTGTGAATATAAACAAGTATGACTCACTCATCCTGTGCCTAGGAGCTCCAGTTTCAGTCAGGAATCAAGCTGCATATCAAGTTAGCAACTGACATAATCCATGGTATATGGTAGTCCACAAGACAGTGTGTGAGAGAACATCAATGAAGAAGGAAAAGTAAAAGACCATAGATCAGAGTAGGCCAAAGAGCTGGGATGCAGAGATTAGGAGAATCCTATGGGAGAATTTTAACTTGAACCAGGCCTGAAGTAAGTAGCATTGTATTAGCCTATTTAATAAATAATAAAGTACCTACAATGAGCTAACCATTGTACAGGTGTTTAGGAAAGATATAAAAACAATTAGGATCTAGTTCTTGTTCTCCAGGGAACTGATGACTGGTGAAGAAAGTAGGTGCATTAAAAAAAAGAAATAATCTCAGGCATGTGGTAAGTACTATAAGAGAGGAAAGAATATGTAACTCAGGAATCTGAGGAGGCCTGAAAGAGAAGGGGCTGCTTGAGTAAGCTCTCTACAGAAGGGTAGGGATCTTGTCAGAGAGCACGAGGGAAAAGAGTATCCTTTCCTGATAAGAGCTATAAGCATCAGAAATTGCAGATGCCACTGGGCCTGGTGGCACAGGCCTGTAATCCCAGCTACTGGGGAAGCTGAGGCAGGTAATCCCAAGTTCAAGACCAGCCTGGCCATACATGTTTCAAAATAAAAAGGTTTTGGGATATAGCTCAGTGGTAGAGCACCCTTGGGCTCCATCCCCAGTACTGGGAGGGAGGGAGGAGAGAGGGAGAGGAAGAGAGAGATATAGATAGAGATAGGAAGGAAGGAAGGAAGGAAGGAAGGAAGGAAGGAAGGAAGGAAGGAAGGAAGAGAAAGGAAGAGAGGGAAAAGAAAAGAAACCACAAATACAGAAGCCTAGAGGAAAAGGAGCACAGTGCATTCTGAGAAGAGTTGGGAGGCAGGTGTGGAGAAGGATGAGGGAAACTGAGCAGAGGTACAGAGACTGAAGAGATAGGAGGCACAGGGTAGGGATGGGCCGGATGGAGTGTACAGCTACACCCAGCCAGTTTCACCAACCTCACCTTCTCAGTGTTCCTTCTACTTTTTCTGGGAAGCTGTGCCCAACACTCCTTAGACAATGCCAGGTTGCCCTGTGCAGAGCTGAGAAGCAGAGCTAGAAGACAGCTCAGGGCCTGCTCCCCTTTGGTTCATGCTGGACTAACATAGAGTTGATGGAAGATCCTCTATTCAGGTCTGCTCATAGCTGTACCAAATGGGGAGACCCCAGCCACACTCCTAGCAGCTTCTGCATCTTCTGGCAACAGCCACCTTGGAGGACTCCTATGCCATGGAAAAGTAAATCTGCAGAAGAGCTGCCCAAGCAGACAGCAGCAGGGCTGCTCCTTCTCCAGGGATTATTGCCATAGTCCATGGAGTCAGGGAGGCTTAAGGAAAGCAATGTGTATGTTCTTTAAAATTAGCTTCATAGCACTGGGCATGGTAAATATTTAGAAAATGCTGCTGGGTTAAATGAAGGTATCAGTTTCTACCCACAAGAATGACATAGGGAGACCCAGGCATTTTTTAGTCATGAATTGATTACTTCCTTGGCATAGTCCTGAGGCACCTCCAGTAAGTACTTCAGAATGTCCACATTAAAACCTCTGTGTTCTGCCTGTCCAATCCCTCCTGTAGCCAGTCTAGCTGGAAGGACACCTTTCCTGACAGACTTCCCCTACTCCCACCCTAGGAGGGCATCTGGGCCCACCTGCTCAGGACAGGGTAGGCAGCATCAGCCTTTATATCTGACAGTTGTGCTTCTGTTTCAGACACTACTCAGGTTCAACGCCATGCTGAGGAAGCTGCTCATTATCTTCCCCCACTTCTGCCTGGGCCGGGGCCTCATTGACCTGGCTCTCAGTCAGGCTGTGACAGACGTCTATGCCCGGTTTGGTGGGTGGCATTCAAGGTCCATGGAGCACAGGCCCTGTGTCTGTCCAGGCGGGGAGGATTGCAACATGGATTTATATCAGATCTCTATCCTGGGCTGGGGTGGGAGGGCACTGTGTTGTTTTGGGTTTGTTCTGTCACCCAGGAGGTGTTAGGGTGCCTCTGTTCTCATGGTTCAAGAGCCATAGGAGGGGCAGAGGGCAGGCTTTTATTCTCTTCCACTTTGACTTGGGAGCCACATGATGTTTGGCACTTATTTAATCCCTTATCCCTGGTCCAGCTGGGACTAGTGTTGTGGCCAAGTTTTTAGGGGTGACCTGGGGCAGGTGACACTGGTCCAGTCCCAGTTGATATTCAGTGACCTCAATCTCCAGGTGAGGAGCACTCCCCAAATCCATTCCAGTGGGACCTGATTGGAAAGAATCTGGTTGCCATGGCAGCAGAGGGGGTGGTGTACTTCCTCTTGAACCTCCTCGTCCAGCAACACTTCTTCTTCACCAGATGGTACGTCCTTGCTGCACCCTGGGGGGTGCCAGAGGGCAGCTCAATGTGTCTTGGATTGAAATTCATACTGATGTGGTCTTTTCTTTCCTCACAAGTCCCACTCCATGATGGTTGTTTTACATTCTCAAGGCCTGGCTTGTTCTAAATAACACAGGAAGAAATGGGTTAAAATTGGAATATTAAAGTGGGGCCAAGTCTCAACTTTAAACTATTTAAAATACAATGTTACTAGTTTCAAGTCTTTATTCTAATCTTCTCATTTAATTCCCACATACTCATTTTAAATTGGACAATAGCATTGCAAATAACAATGGTTAAAACAGTATCTAAAGAACTAGGATATAGTTTTGAGCAGACACAAAGTATGCCCTTTTGCTAATTAGAAATTTGAGTAGGGATAGCATAGGACAGGAAATACGAGAGTAGCATAGGGGCCATGTGCCCAGCAAGAACAGCTAGGAGCCTGTGGAGGGGTGAGGAGCAATGATTCACCCTCACTCCCTGGATGCAGGATAATAGCTGCCAATACTAAGTTTATAAGGACTTCTCAATGGCCAGGTCAGCTGGCCAGGGACCCAACCCAGCTTAGCCCGTCTTCTCCAGGCTCTTTCCCCAGGTCTTGCCAGCTGCTGCCTCATTCTGAGCAGTGACCCAGTTTCCAGAGGGCAGCCCCCCTGTAATCCAGACCTTTACTGGCCTTGCAATCACTGGGCCCTCCCTAACAAGATTTCCTGACAGCATTTTGTTTCTTTTTCTCTGTTTTGTGTTTGTGTGTGTGTATGTGTGTTGTTTTGTTTTTCTTTTTTTGTACTGAGGATTGAACCCAAGGACTCTCCACCATGGAGCTATATACCCAGTACTTTTCATTTTTTATTTTGAGACAGGAGGCTGTGTTGCTGAGGCTGGCCTCAAACTTGCCATCCTCCTGCCTCAGCCTTCTGAGTTGTTGGGATTCCAGTTCTACATCAATGCACCTGGCTAGTGTTTTGTTTCTTAACATTTCCTCTCTCAGACTAAGTCTGGTCACATATAAATAAAGGTTCTATTTATTTATTTATTTTTGTGCCAGGGATTGAACCCAGGGGCACTTAACCACTGAGCCACATCCCCAGCCCTTTTATATATTTTATTAGAGACAGGGTCTCACTGAGTTGCTTAGAGCCTCGCTCAGTTGCTAAGGCTAGGTTTGAACTTGTGATCTTCCTGCCTCAGCCTCCCAAGTCACTGGGATTACAGGTTTGTGCCACCACACCCAGCCATTGAACTTTTTGTGTATATTTTTAGGTTTGATCCACAGGGATTTGATTCATTGGAAATGAATTGATTGCTCTATTCGCAGGGTTGTAAGGATTAAATGAAATAACGGGTCAAAACACTTTCAATAAAACATAAATGGGAAATAGTGCTACTTATGGGAACACAGTGTGAGAAATTGTTGTTCTTGGGACCCTCAGCCCTTGAAGACCCCTTTATAACTTTGGCTACATCTTTTAGAGGCCTTTGTGGCAGGTGGGAAGGAGTGGAGAAGAGGGTTAATTAGCTAAACAAACCATTAGTTTCAAACTCTGAGGACAACACAGTTGAATGAGTCCTGCCTGCCTTAGACCCTAAAAAGTACTAGAGAGGCATACTACAGCTTTTGGCTTCCAGAAGCTCACAGCCATGCTCATGTTGAGAAGTAGCCAGGGAGGGAAGAAAGGAAAGGTACTCTTGTCAAGGACAGGACCCACAAAGGTATAGCAGCCCCAGAGAGTAAGAATGGTGCACGGAATGGTAGGAGTTCAAGTCAGCTATGAAAGGTGAAGGGGGACAGGAGATGAATATGGTGGGGGCCACAGCCCCATCATGAAATACCTTCTCATCTTAATGACCTGAGACTCAAGTCTTAGGGCAACATGCAAACCCTGGGGTGTTTTAATCAGTGACGTGATATGATCTTACCAGAGCTGGGAGTAGGGGGACCAGACAGAAGGCCATATTGGTCTCAGGCAAGGACCATGGTAACCTGGATAGAAATGGGAGCATCAGGAGATGGAGAAAAATAGGTTGATTGGATAAATAGCAGGAAGTTTATTATATAAGACTTGGTGATGGACTGGATATTGCCAGTGAGGGAAGAAGAAAGTACTGGAGGCCTTGGTGGTCAGGGAGGATTTCAGAGAAGAGGCTGTGCCTTTAAGGATGGGGAGGGTTCCCTTAGCAGAGCAGGAGGAAGAGAATATGCCAAAAGTGGCAAAGACCAGTATGAGCTAGGGACCAGGGGAAGATGCCAGTGGTGGATGGAGGAGTGAGTGCAAGAGATGATCAGGTGGGAAGGGCAGGGGGGCTGTGAGCACAGGGCTCTGATATTCCACTGGGAAGTCAGGGATTTAGCTGATAGCTGATGGGGAATGATGGAAGGTTTGGTGGCATGGGGTGACCAGATGACAGCAGTTTTTAAGAGGTTGAGTTTGCAGAGTGCATGGGAGGTCATAGAAAGCTTGGTAGATAGTAACTAAGCTTCAATGAGAGCTTGACAGAGAAGAAATGTCTTAGTAATAAGTTTCTAGGTCCTGCGTCTTTACTCTGCTGAGATCATCTTCACCAAACTCTCTGAGATAGTCTTCTCTCCATCATGTGGTTGGAGGAGGCAAGGTTCAGAAAGGTCCAATGACCTGCCAAAGGTCTGGCATGGACTAGAACCTTCAACTGACTCTGGATGTGAGCATTAGACCTCTCTGTCTATGCCTGGGAGTCCTTTTTAGAATGGAAGCCCTACAGGATGGAAACCCAGGGGGAGCAGAAGTGAGAAAATGGGGAAAAAGGTCAGGTGAATACCAGAGTGCCAAGGACTCTGTACACCCAGATAAATCCTGTCCCTCTTCCTTCCCCTAGGATTGCCGCACCCACTAAGGAGCCCATTGTTCATGAAGATGATGATGTAGCTGAGGAGAGACAAAGAATTACTAGTGGTGGAAATAAAACTGATATCTTAAGCCTAAATGAACTGACCAAGGTAAAGGATAGGTGTAGGCATGTTGGTTGAGAGGTGCTGCTAGTTGAACCCTCAGATGGCACAATGTTGTCCTGTTCCTTCCATGAGCAGTTTTCCCAATATGTGGCATCATCATCTCTGTGTTGTAACTTGTCTTCCAAGAGCATCTAGGTCCCTGCATTGTCCCTGCTATTATTCCCCTTGGGTATTCACAAGGGACCTCAGTGAGAGCTCCTTTAGCTGATCATCACTAATCTTTCTCCATTCCATTTCTGCACAGTGTGGGTCAGCTCCACAATTCTCAAAGGTTACTGCTGCTCTCTTGATAGCCATGTGAATCCATAACCTCCCAGCATTAGTGGTTTTCACCCAAACCAGCCTTTTTCTGCTTCCTCTTGCCCTCCCTGCTCTAACCCTGCCTCAGTTCTCACTTCAGTTTCTCTGACTCTTGCAGATTTATTCAGGCTCCTACAGCCCAGCAGTGGACAGGCTGTGTGTTGGAGTCCGCCCTGGCGAGGTAGGTACCTGCAGACCAGCATGAAAGTGCTTCAAAAACTTAGCTTATGGGCTGGGATTGTAGCTCAGTGGTAGAGCGCTTGCCTCGCATGCCTGAGGCCCTGAGTTTGATCCTCAGCACCACATACAAAGCAATAAAATAAAGACATTGTGTCCATCTACAACTAAAAAAATATATATATTAAAAAAAAAAAAACTAGCTTATGCAAGATCCCTCCCCTCAGAAGCAGAGCTACCCAATAGGAATCTAATAAGAGCCACATATGTGAATTTTGATTTTCTAATAATTACATGAAAAAATAAAAGCAGGTAAAACTAATTTAATAATATTTTTAATTTTGCTCAATACATCTAGTGTTAAAATTTCAACATGAAATTAATATAAAATATTGATGAGATAGTTTGCATTTTTTTTCATTTTAAACCTTTAAAATCCAGAGTGTTTTACACATAGAGCCCATGTCCACTGGGATTAGGTGCATTTTGTGTCAGTAGCCACCCATGGCTAGTGGCTTCTCTACTGGCAGCCCAGGTCTCAAATGCCTCCCCCAGATAACACACTGGCCCTGAGACCTGACATTCCAGGCCTTCTGGTTCTGTTGTGCAAGTCCAGCTCTGTGTTTTTTCTTAGTGCTTTGGCCTCCTGGGAGTGAATGGTGCAGGCAAAACAACCACATTCAAGATGCTCACAGGGGACACGACTGTGACTTCAGGTGATGCCACTATAGCAGGCAAGAGGTGAGTGCCCCTGCCCTTTCTGTCTCGGTGTAGCTCACATCCCTGATCTGGCATAGGGAGGCTGATCCTCAGACCCTATGTCAGGTTGACTCTGTGACCCAGAAAGAGCAAGGGGCCTCCCAGAAACCATGATCCAAAAAGTATAAGACAGATCCACTGGAAGATGCTTAGCACCTCACTTTTGCTGAGGCTGGCTTTGAATGCTTGATCCTCCTATCTCAGCCTCCCAAATTGCCAGGATTACAGGCATGTGCCACTGCACCCTGCTGGTGTAATTTGTGAATTGATGGACTGATTGTTAAAAATGCTATTAGCACAGGTTCTTGGAAAGTTCTGGGAAGCACTAAGTCAGTGATTATTCTTCTCTCTAGGGTATTCAACTCTTGAGTACATGATAAACACTGCACGCTTTTCCTATATAAGATTAAACCAGCAAGGTGCAGTGGCATATGCCTGTAATCCCAATGGCTTGGGAGGCTGAGACAAAGGAATTAGAAGTTCAAGGCCAGCCTCAGCAAAAGTGAAGCACTAAGCAACTCAGTGAGACCCTGTCTCTAATAAAAATACAAAATAGGGCTTAGGATGTGGTTCAGTGGTCAAGTGCCCCTGAGTTCAATCCTCAGTACCAAAAAAAACAAAAAAAAAAACAAAAAAAAAACATTACACCAGCACCTCCCATGACATCTCTCCACACATTTTTGTAAAGTTTCAGGGAATTTACTGAGGCTTGAAGCATGTTCATGACCCTGCTGGGGCCCCTGGATCCCAAGTTCAAACCTTCTGTGATGAAGTGTCCTTTCTTCAGATTTTTTCTAGATGGGGACTTGTTAAAGGACTCTTGGGGACCTTAAGTCTGCAATGACTGTGTGTTGATGCTTGGCTTTGCCATACCAAAGAATATAAAGGAAAAACTTGCCTGTGTCCTCAGCTTCTCGGGGGTGAATGCTGCCCTCTGCAATTTTAAACAGACTTCCAGCCTCTACAGGATAGGACAAAGGATGAGCTCTCCCTCATTTGCCTCTTTGCTGGGTCCCTGCTTTGATTTCCAAATTGGTGTGCATTTCTGAAGCAAAGCAGAAAGGAGAAGAGGCAGCCTCTTTTCTCCCAGGGGGCTGGGAGAAGCTTCTCCAGCCCAGCTCTCTAGTCATGCTCTCTGTGTGGGAAATTCACCAATTTCTGTTTCTTCTTGCAGTATTTTAACCAATATTTCTGAAGTCCATCAAAACATGGGCTACTGTCCTCAGTTTGATGCAGTAGATGACCTGCTCACAGGCAGAGAACATCTTTACCTTTATGCCCGGCTTCGGGGTGTACGGGCAGAAGAAATTGAGAAGGTAATAATAGTTTGTTGTGGCCATACAAGAGTTTGGCAAACCATAGCCGGTTTCATGGAGTATGTTGATTTAGAGATGGGAAACTAAAGCATACCATCCATTCATTTATTCATTCCAACAAATAATCTATAGTGTCTATTGGGTGCCAAGTGCTGTTTTAGAAGCCAAGTGAACAAAGTAAGTAAAAAAATTTTTTTTTAAAAATTCGTACATTCATATCAAACAAGATGTGTGCACTTACCTATCAAACCAGCAGTTACACTTCTGGAAATTTACCCTAAAGATGCACATCCCACAGTACAAAACACATAGGTACAAGGTTATTTATTGTATCTATAACTGCAAAATACTGTGTATTACCCAAATGTTTAGACATAGTAGATTGGTTGACTAAAATATGATATATAGACACAATAAACCTTATGCAGCTATTGAGAAAAACAAAAAGAACAAGGAAAATCTCTGTGAACTGAGGGGGTTTTTTCTAACATTTTTTAAATGGAAAAAAGCAAAGTGCAAAAGAGAACATGCAGAATGCTATTTTTTTTTTCGGTACCAGGGATTGAATTCAAAGGCACTTGACCACTGACCCACATGCCCAACTCTATTTTGTATTTTATTTAGAGACAGGATCTCACTGCTTGGCACTTTGATTTTGCTGAGGCTGGCTTTAAACTCTTGATTCTCCTGCCTCAGCTGCCTGAGCTGCTAGGATTACAGGCAGGCACCCCTGGAAAAATAATACATAAAAGAGCATTTAAATGTTTGTTTACCTTCACAAATAGAACACAAAATGGATAAACCAGAAAACAATTGATTTGGTGATGGACAAGAGAGAATTAAGATGGAAGAAAGGACGGGATGATACTTCTCTAAGGGTATCCCTTTCTATAGTTTTGACTTCTGGAATTGTGTTAATATTCCACATTTTCACAAATAGAACTAAATCAATAAGAATAAGAAGAGAGTATGAGTGAAAGCAAAACAGAAAAAAAACACTGCATATAAACTGATACAAATTAACCCAATTTTATTTCAAATAAATAGAATCATACAGATGTGGGAGAAATAACTAATACAACTGATGAGCATAGTATTTGGCTATTCTCAGTCTTGGGAACATAGTATTTGGCTATCCTCAGTGTTGGGCAGGATGAACTTCAATTTCTGAGATATTTTTAGTTTTTTACAGTGGAATAGAAAAAAAGCAATTCTGGAACCATTCTAGATGTGTTATACAGGATTAAGTAAATGGATAAATGTGTTGATGTTTTTGGAGCCAGCATTCTCACCATGGAAGAAGTAACAATACAAACACAGAAAGGGAGGAAAGCAAGAACAAGCTCTGTGGGGGTGGATTGGAGTTAGAGATAACACTGAATTCATAAAATACATACATGCTTTTATGTATGTATGTAGATAGGCTCATGTATAGTGCACATGTACACGTATATATGCATGTTCATATTGTTGTGTATGTGTTTATCTGTCCTCTGAAAGAGCCAAGAAGGAAGAATACCCTAAGAGCAGTGAGCATACCCTGCCCAGATTTCCCTACTAAAGGGAATCATGACTCTTCAAATAAGTGACAGATTCCAAAACTGGAACATCTTATTGTGCTAGAAATTGGGAAGCAAAATGAAGAGACATGTCACAAGAACATGGAAGCCATCCTGAAGGGACAATCAGCAGCCAAATATGGAACAATTTGAACATCAAAATAATTAAATACCATGAGAAGTTATGAAATACTGTGGGCAAAGGAGGAATTTATGTCTATACTGTTATATAAATAGAAGAGAAGGGAAGGATCTTGCTTACAATCAAGTTCTGAGAGCAAGCTGGGTAGTGTGAAAAAGTTCTGGAGTCAGAAAAACACTTTGCAATGACCATATTAAAGACGAGTGCACAAAAATCACCAATGGATAATAAATCTAAGGGAGATTTTTATGAGAGGAAGGATATTTACATGTTTTAAAAGCACATCTGAACAGATAGCTTTCTAGTTGCAAGGGGGAAGCGATTCATAATGGAAAAATTAGGCAACATGTCAACTGGGTGATCAAAATTAATATCATCTACAAGAGACATGTGGACATCTCATGCCTCATACAGGATACCCGAAAGACACAACTTCACTTACGTGGAATTCTGACTAGAAATATGTAATCTGAATCTTATCATGAAGAAATATCAGACAAATTCCAAAGAAGGAACATTCCATTTTTAAAAAAGGAAAAAAAGGAAGGACTATATTCTTTAAAAATATCCAAGTCATAAAGACAAAGGATAGAGTGTGGAAATGTTCCTGTCACAGGAGGCTAAAGAGACATAAAGAGTGAATTATAGACAATAGACTATATCACTTGCTGAAGCAGGGGGTAAGGGGGCAGGGTGACTTGAAAAACAATATTGGGACAGTTGATAAAACTGAACTATGAACAAGTAGATTAGAATATCATGACAGTGTTAATTTATTGACCTTGAAAACCAAACTATGATTGTGTAAGAGAATATCCCTACTCTTAGGAAATATGCATAGAAGTATTTAGAAGTGAAGGTCCATGACGTATCCTCCAAGAGGTCAGAAAAAAAAAGTGTGTGTGTGTGTGTGTGTGTACAAGAAAGAAAGAGGCTTATGAATGTTCTTTGTCATTTTTCTTCTATTTTTACACATTTTTTAAAAGTTTGAAACTATTTCCAAATGGAAAGTCAAAAATGGAGATTATATTCTAGCAGGAGGCACAGATGATAAATCAGTAAAATATCCATTCCAGGCAGAGTGCAACCAATACACAAGGCAAAGCATGGTGGGCTCCTCTCCATCAGCTTCCTTAGTTTATTCCTCTGAGCAAATGTACATGATACGCACTCCCATCCGTGTTACTCTTTATTGTGGTTCCCTATTGAACTCCCTCAAACCACTGTTGTGATCTGTCATTCTGTTTAATTTCTGTTGTCTGTCCCTTCTACCCATCTGTGAGCACAGCATGATGGCTGGGTTCACCATTGTTCTCCAGTGCCTAGTACAGTGACTGACTCACAGTATGTGCTCCATAACTGCCTTAACTGCATAAAACTTCAGGAGTGACCTTGTTGAGGGGTGGAACCAGTGGGTCTTGGATCCACCATCTTCTCAAAGAGACCATAGTACTCTTCCTTTTCAAATCCTAGTCACAGTCTAGTATATGGTAAGAAATACTCTCTCCATCTTTGTAAGGTCTAAGTTCATTTCCCAGGGGCTTGCCCTTGATGGGTTATGAGCTGCCCAAGACACACTGGTATCAAAGGTACAGAGTGAACAGGAGACACTGGCCCAGAAACATGGGCCAGAGGACAGGAGCCAGCAGGTGGCCCTAACGGTCTGTCATTCTGGAGGGGTGTGATCTGGGAACACGAAGCTTTGAACGGTAGAGGTCTGCTCTGTGCCATGTTCCTCTTTCCCAGATGGGATTTCATTCTCTTCTTTAGGTTACAAACTGGAGCATCCAGAGCCTGGGCCTGTCTGTCTACGCTGATCGCTTGGTGGGCACATACAGTGGGGGCAATAAGCGGAAGCTGTCCACAGCCATGGCGCTCATTGGCTGCCCGCCACTGGTGCTGCTGGTGAGGGCACCGCAACTGGAAGTGGAGGGGGTAACCCTAAGAGCCAAGCAAGTCTGCATGTCTTGAGTAGGGAAATGTGTCCTGGGTCCCATGGCAGTTTGTTTTCATCGGGATTGCACCACCCTGAATGGTTCCTCTTGAGCCATCAGCCCAGTGTTTGGTTTGCAGCTCTCAGGCACGGTCTGCTAGGAGTTTCTAGGAAGTCTCTCCAGGGTCACAGCTCACCATGGAGAGGTTCAGCCCCCCTCTAGGGAATGTTGGTGTCTGGTTGGAAATTGCTTCAGCCTGAGGAGGTCTGTGTGGGATCCCAATGAACAGGCATGTTGACCTGGATCCAAGGCTCCTGTGACTCTCCCCAGAGCTGGACTAGGTCCAAGGTCCCAGGCCTTGCAGTCTGAGGTTCACAAGGGCATGTGTCATAGGACATGGAGGGAAACAAAATGTTACCTGGGTTATCTCCCTCTCGCCTTACACACTTGCAGTTTTGTGTTGCTGTTTTGGCTTTTTGGGCCTTTTTAAAGGATAATTCTAGCATTGTCTTAATCAACTGTAACCCACTCACAGGCTGAAGGAATCTAGAGGTGTACATCATGTTTCCTTACTCTGATTCACCTCCAGCCTTCCATATGCTGCACTGGGGCACCCCTCCCCCATCTTGCTGAGCTGGGGAATAGCTGAGTACATGTCCATAGGCTGATGCTTCTCAGACAACAGGACTGCTTAAAGGAATCAGCCCTCAGAGTAAGCAATGACGCAGAAGGGCCAATTCCAAGTCCACAGCCTCTGCTCTCTTTCCCACCCCACAGGATGAGCCTACCACTGGGATGGACCCCCAGGCACGCCGCATGCTATGGAACACCATTGTGAGCATCCTCAGAGAAGGGAGAGCCGTGGTCCTCACCTCTCACAGGCAAGAGATGCCCAGGGTGGGGAAGGTGGGTGGGAGTCCCTGCTTACCACCTCACCTCCTTTCTCTTGCACCACAGTATGGAGGAATGTGAGGCGCTTTGTACCCGGCTGGCCATCATGGTGAAGGGCACCTTTCAGTGTCTGGGCACCATTCAACACCTCAAATACAAGTAAGCAGGCATGGGAGGGGGGTCTTTTTTGCTACCTTCTAGGGCTGAACCAAGCCAGCCCTGTGTTCTCTATGGATGCTTGGGCAGATCCTGCTTCCCCTCATCCCACCTACTGGTGGTGGCAATCCAGAAAGCATTGTGCTGAAAAGCTCCTCTTCATTGGGCTAATTGCTTGTGGTTAAAGTCTCTGTTCATCTCTGAATGGGGGATTCTAATGGGGACATGGCACCTGAGATAAGGCCAGGCCACTGATTCAATGTCACCTCACTTATCCTGACAGAACCAAAACCCCTGGCCTATTTTATTCTTATATTGAAGTCAAAGGTGGTTGTAGCCCCTGTGGAGATCCCAGGCTCACCCAAAACAACACAACCAATATAAGAATGGTTAGGAGACCAAACAATATGAAAACCAAATTTCTTCTCTAGAATATTGTATGCTTTTAAGTTTATGAAATGATCGTAAGTTATATAACAAACTAAGGGTGCCAATAATCTTGAGTAGAATTATCTTGTACCCATAAATTGTTGTAAATAATTTCTTATTTATAGTTTGTGTGCCAAAGCTATCAGTTAAAACAAGATTATCATAAAATTGCCAGGTTCCCTTGCATTCTGATATGCCTTATAATCTGGGAAAGAGTGGATTTATAGTTGTAGATTTTATTTAACACACTTTTCAAGAGCCAGAATCTAAATTATTGGCTAAGGACATCATAGAATCCACCTTATCTATGCTGATATGCTTAATCTTAAAGATCTGTGAAAGTGTATTGCATCAAAAATGTCCAGGCAGAAAGGTCGAGTAGATTAGCTATATTTGGCAAATGGGTATTTGACCCTGATTTCTTGAGCAACTATAGTCTCCAAGCTGGATATTTATGGGGACATCAACATGTGAGGTCAGATCTGTGTCAGCAATTCCTTGTGCCCAACTGCTGGGGGATGCCCCCCTATTCCTTTCCCTCTCATTTCTCAAGATCTCCATATAGAGGAGATGAGGAGGCACATTCCCATGTGGAGGGAAATCAGTTTTCTGGAGCTGAAATATAAAAGCTGTAGAGAATAACCCTAGGTTAAAGAGGGAGCTTACAGTGATAATGGGCATGATAACCCTGATCTAGCCATTACAGATGCCAGATGGCCACAAGAACACTCTCTGGTTGATCATCCTTCATCCATGTGAAGGTAATCAGCAACTGGTGAAGGGAGGAAGGAAGCACCAATGGCCCTGGTTCTGGAAACTTCCTCAAGGAAGTGCTGTCTTCCTATGCCTTTGCTTCCTAGCTGGTGTCCTAAAGGCCAGTTAGCCCTTGTCACCTGTTCAGTAAGCACTGGTCACATGTCTTCATAGGTGGAACTAGGATCTCCACAGGGGTTACAACCACCTTTGTCTTTAGCAAGTACATCTGTCCCACTTTACCACACAGTCATTCAGTCCTTTAAAAACTGGTACCAAAAATTTTCTCCATGGACTACTACATTTTTTTCTCCTAGTTTTAAACATGCACAGATGGCCAGTGGTATGGGCCTAACCCCAGTGTGCAGGATGAGTCTACTCCTTATTTTGGAATTGCTTTTGACCCACCCGCTTACAGGCCTAAACTGCACTGTGCATCCCTTAGGTTTGGAGATGGCTACATCGTCACAATGAAAATCAAATCCCCAAAGGATGGCTTGCTTCCTGACCTGAATCCTGTGGAGCAGTTCTTCCAGGGGAACTTTCCTGGCAGTGTGCAGAGGGAGAGGCATTACAACATGCTCCAGTTCCAGGTCTCTTCCTCCTCCCTGGCCAGGATTTTCCAGCTGCTCCTCTCCCACAAGGACAGCCTGTTCATCGAGGAGTACTCAGTCACACAGACCACGCTGGACCAGGCAAGTCCACCCCAGGGCACCAAGCACAGGAGAGAAGACTGTGCAAAGAAGACCAGAGTGCCCCACATGGGCTGCAGCTGACACAAGAGGCAGGCGTGACATTCCTCATTTTTTAACACACTCTTGGCTCCTGTCCATTAGGGTAGATCTTGATAAACCAGAAATTGTTTTCTAACAATATTAGTCACCATCAAACTTCATTGATTTTTTTTTTTTTTAGATTGTTCTTCCTTTACATGTCATTTCTTCTTTGTTGTGTGTGGTGGTGGCTTTTTTCCTTTTCAAATCAACTTTATTGATGTGTACTTTACATACAATAAAACACATCTATTTTAAGTGTACACATTGGTAAGTTTTGGTAAACATGTTCCATGTGCATTTTTATATTATAATCACACTTTTTATTGTAAAATATATATATATGTATGTATGTGTGTGTCAAATATCTACAATTTACCATGTTAACCATTTTTAAGTGTAAAGTTCAGGAGTGTTAACTACCATCACCATCACCCATCTCTAGAATTCTTTTAATCTTTATAAAACTGAAACTCTGTGTCCATTAAACAGTAACATACCATTTCCTTCTCCACCCTGCCACTTTCTCTAGCAACTATCATTGTTCTTTCTGTCTCTATGAAACTGGCTGTTTTGCATACAGAAGTATAATTATGCAAAATTTGTCCTTTTGAGACCGGCCTATTTCACTTAGCATACATCATCAAAGGCACATCCATGTTGTAGCATGTGTCAGAATCTCCTTCCTTCTAAAGACTGAATAATATTTCATTGGGTATATATGCCACATTTTGCTCATCTTCTATTCATTTACCAGTAGACATTTAGGTTCTTTCTGAGGGATTTTTGGTGGCTGTTTTATTAATGTATTTTTGTTGTTTACTAAACATCCTCAACAAAGTTCAGTTCAACAAAGACAGTTCAACAAAGCAGTGGAAATGGGCAAGTCATCCTTTACTCCTTGAAGAGGAGCTGGTTCACCCGCTCACCTGCACTTTCTTGTCAGCCTTGAGCAGGTGAAGGCCAAACTGGATTCCTTATGTGGGAGTTGTGGCTACAGCACACATTGAATGAAGAACAGAAAAGAGACAATTACCTTTTTTTTAGTTCCTTTTTTAGCAAATTGGAAAGTGCTGTCTGAGAATCTGCCTTGTCTTAGTTATCTCAACATCTGTACCCAAAGTCCTTTGAAACCTCTACAGAAACTTCTTTGGCTTAGCTGGGGAGTCTAAGATGCAAGCTCTGTTTAGAGCACCAGTGGCTGGGTTTCTGAGTGTAGTAGCCTCCCCTGATCAAGACACCAGTCACCCCAGTAGAGCTATACATTAATTGGAAATTACAGAGTAAAGTGGGTAGGTTGGTGTAGGGTGCTGTTTTTCTGGAGATATCTACTTAATCTCACTCTTCTTTTGACTTCAGGTATTTGTGAACTTTGCTAAACAGCAGACTGAACCTCATGACCTCCCTTTGCATCCTCGAGCTGCTGGAGCCAGCCAAAAAGCCAAGGTACTGCTGCTGCCCTTTATCAGTCCATTACTTGAAGCACATCCTGGGCTCCCAGGCTCAGTTGGCCCACTGGGCCTGAGGTACCCCAAGGCTCATACATACCTCCTGCAGAAAGCTCTACTCACACCTTGTCCCCACCACATCCTTGGTATATCCCCACCACTCTACACTGAAGCTCTTATTGTTCCTGTTGTAATCTGGAGACCATTTGGATTGTATGGAAGAGTATTATTATTATTATTATTATTATTATTATTATCACCATCATCATCATGATCATCATCATCAACAACATTATCATTTTGGTACCAGGAACTGGAGAATGGACTTAAGGATACTTAACCCCTGACCCACATCTCCAGCTCTTTTTAGTCTCTATTTTGAGACAGGGTCTCACTAAGCTGCTGAGGCTGGCTTTAAATTTTCAGTCCTCCTACCTCTGCTGCCAAAGCTGCTGGGATTACAGGTGTGCATCACCATGCTCAGCTGGGAGAGCATTTTTAAGAAGAACGTTCCCACATGTTTTTGCTTAAAACAAAAATACCTTTCATTTTAGAAGTAAGAAGAAGGGAAGATAGGAAAGAATATGAAAACATTTTGGCTGTTAGAATACTTGATATCTGTGTCTAGTCATGCATTTGGATTTCAAAGGAAGGGAATGAACTAGCGTTCTGTTTCAATGGTGAGCACATTTGGTTAGAGCAAGGGCCATGACTGTTTTAAGAAGGGGTCTCTTTGTTCTTTATAAAAGTATCAAGATGATAGAGAAAGAGGCATCAGAAAGTGTGGATCCTGGCCTGCAATAACTCCTGGGTATTTCCAGGTGCCTGCCCAGCACAGTGCCCATGTGAGAAGCACACCCACCCTCCCAGTTCCCCAGATAGAGAGACAGAGAAAGTGCCAGGTGACTTGACTGTTTTAAAGGGATGAGTTGACTCGGCCTTTTTACCCTGACTCAGCTGAAGAGCAAACCAAATCAAATTAAATCATTTTTCAAAAAGCAAAAGTATGCAAAACCTTATTTTCCATAGATTTCTTATTCCTCTCAGCCAGTTTCTTGATTGCAAGAAAAAAACAAATCTAGCTAATGACTGAGAAACTCCTTTCCAGAGCAGGGCTTGTAATAAATGTTTCCCTTTACTTTGACCAGTAGAGGCCTCATGGCCACTTGGCAAGGTGGACTTTGTCCTCCCAGCCCCCAGAAAGCCCAGAAATGCCATGAAAAGATGGCTGTTCGGGGAATGTTAATTTTGCTGATTTTCCAGTAACCATTTCTCACTTATAAATCTTGTAGTTGCTGTTGACACTAGTCAAAAATTATTCTTTAAAAGCCCCTTGCAATTATGAATCCATTTTATAACATGGATACATAGTTGAGTAGCAAAATTGTTTCCCAGAACTTCCAGGGTCCACACTGCCCCTCCCCTCCCCTCCATTGGCATATTCCATCTTAAAGGGTTAATACCAGATCACCTCTGGGCCAGGCCAGAGGCACTAATGATCTGTAATCTACAGCAATTAATTCCAAACTTTCCCCCCTTATTAGACTTAATTTTTCAATTGTATTTGTCATATTTTGGTTCACAATATTAGCAGACCTACTATGACATATTTGTTAAATTTTTTATTATTATTATTATTTTTTATTTTATTTTTTGGTACTGGGGATTGAACTCAGGGGTACTCGACCACTGAGCCACATCCCCAGCCCTATTTTGTGTTTTATGTAGAGACAGGGTCTCACTGAGTTGCTTAGCGCCTCGCCATTGCTGAGGCTGGCTTTGAACTCGCAATTCTCCTGTCTCAGCCTCTCTAAGTTCTGGGATATTATTATTTTTATAATACAATTTTTAATTCAAACTCTAACTCTGACTTTATGACATACTATCTTTACAAAGGTTGGCAAAGTCCTTTGTATGTAAATAAACCTGTCATGAAACAGTTAATTCCATTCTTGTTCATATTTCACCACTTTTAAATAATTTTCCTTAAACTATCCTGCAGAAAAAGGTAATTTCTCTCAAGGAGTTCTAGCAAAAATTCACCTCTTGCTTCTGAACAAATGGGAAAGCTGAGCTTCAGGAAGTTCAGCAGGCTGATGGCCTCTCTCAGTCCCAGGCTGTGAGCAAGGACCACACAAGGTCTAGAAATTTAATTATCAAGAATATTTTAAAGTTCTTCAGAGGATAGTCTTGGAAAAAATCTTTTTGGATTAGGTTTTATGTGATTTTAATCATCTATTTTATAAAAACAAGTGAGAGTTATTTTGATAGATGAGTAGGTGACATATGATCAAACAACTTAAAAACGTCCTAAATGGGTTTGTAAGTATGTGGTTATCTGTGCTTTCTAAAGTCAAGAACAACTCAGATCAATTTCTGATCCTTATTTTCACACACTGTTGAAATTTTCCTGCCTTGCTTGTATTCTTATCAATTTGTTTCATAAGTGTTTAGAAGTACCATGTTCTGAACCTTGAATATAATAATAGTAGCCATCCTTAAGAGAATGGGTGATTTTAAACCAGATACCTGGATAAACCACATTTTGAATGGACTGGGAAGGCCTGCCTCTAGCCCCCCTTCCCATACTCCCCCACACTTGTAGCAGGGATTAGTTCAGGAATTCCACCTGCATTTTATGAATGGAGACGGAGTGTCCCCATTTAGAAAGTTCACTTGGTCTCCTCTTCTCTAGGAGCATGGACTTGGTTCCTGAGTTTGATCTGGAGCCTGCTATCCTGAACCCTGGCTCGAATATCACCCTGTGCTCTATCCCCCAAGTTAAATGTTCATGTTTCCAAGGAGCCACATGGTTAATTCCTTGGGCTAAAACAAAACAAAACAAACATAAAAAACAAATCAAAAGACAGCATAGCATCCTTTAGAAGTAGCACCAAAGATGTTACTTCCCTCTACGACAGCAGTGTGCATGCACTCCAGGGTATGCAAGTCCATGAGGGACATGGATACCCTGAATCTTAAGAACTGGGAACCCTGAATGATCACGTCACAGAGGAGGAAACAAACATGGTCCAGAGCCTCAATGATCTTAACCACAGTACCCTCAGGTGGGCTTCCTTCAAAGAACTTACATAAAAGCAGTCACTTCAGCTCTTCAGAAAACTTAGATCATCAGAGTCTATCTAACCTCTTTCCACAGGCCTGATCTACTTCAGCACTGCTCATTCCCTATGGCTAGAAAGGAATGCTGGGCAGTTGGACTGTAGGGGCTCTTGCCCGTGTGGTCATCCAAAAGAAACTGATCCACTACAGAAGGAAAAAAAAAATGAGGAGCACAGTGAACTCAGAAGGAGCCTTTTTCAGAAGGAAACCAGAATGGATAGCTCACCTGGAATACCTGAAGGTGAAAATGACACAACCAAACTGATAGAATAACCTTTTCATCTAGACCATGAAAATAGAATCCCAGTGCAGCAAGCCATACCTTTAGCCTCAGTATCACTCTGATTTTAAG
The DNA here is from genome assembly GCA_004024805.1 of Geosciurus inauris. Lineage (NCBI taxonomy): Eukaryota > Metazoa > Chordata > Mammalia > Rodentia > Sciuridae > Geosciurus > Geosciurus inauris. The sequence goes on from PVHX01011552.1 coordinate 27,910, forward strand.
TGAATCTGCTTTTGTGTATGTGCTTTTGTGTGTGGATGGGGTGGGAGGCATGAGTTTTATTTTAAAGGAGAAATAAAATGCAGTCTAATCACAAATCATCCTGTTCACTGTCCTCCCTGGTATGCATGCTCTGGAATAGTTTCAGACATTTTCTGTGGACTTTACAGCTCAATGTCATGCCATAAGCCTCCCTGAGACTTACTGCCACAGGAGTACTTTCTGTACTACAGGTGGAAGTGAATGGACTAATCTCAATGTTGCATGTCAAGTCTTTATATGGTTTGAAAAAGACATCCATCTGGTGATGCATGTAAACACTCTTCATTGTCAGTGGGTATTATCTGAACCCACATTTCACATCTGTTTGCCCAGTTCATTTGAGTGCCTACCTCTCAGGTATAATTAGGACAGGAAACAAAGAACATAGACAGGTAGAAGTGGCTCATTGCTTGCATGAAACCTGACATGTCTTTGTAAACTTAGAAGTCAAGGCCTCATTCAAGCAACACCACACCACCCCCACAGTGCTGAAAAGTGTGTCCTCTACAGTGGTGTCAGAAGGGAATGGCTCATGGGGCATGTAAAAGCTCACCAAGAGTCAGAAAATGGTAGTTTTAAACCAAACCCTTCAAAAGACTGTGGATTAGGAATGCAAATTGACTTCTCTACCAAGGCAGTCTCCCCTCCAGGACCTGCAGATGGGCTTTGTAGTGCCCTTACCCAGTGTGCTTGCATTTGAGGAGTATTCAAGTTGGCAGGTTGGCCTAAATCTCTGACAATGTGTTAACCTATTGAAAGATCTCCCTGTGTGGGTTAATAAAGATTTATAAAAAGGAGACGAAGAAATGGAGAGTTAATTCAGAAAACAAGACCACATAAAAGATGTTCCAGGCAAATGACTTGCTTTCAGATTTTTGAAGCTTCTAGTTCTTTGGGCAGCTCAAGTTTTGCAATAGCTGGAATCAAAGGAGAAGCCTCTTTTAGTGTGAGTAAAGAGCTCACAGAGAGCTTCATGTGTGCCTGTCACTCCAGCTTTCCTAAGAGACAGGAAGAAAAAAGTGGGCAGTAAGGCTTGGAGAAAAGAGTCTCTGTGATGGCCTGGATACTTTCACTGTGGCCCAGGTTTGTGGGGTGGTGGAAAAAGGGAGAATATTAACCCTGGTAACAGGGGGTGTCAGCCTTAAAGGACAGCTGTTTCAAGTACCACATGGACTCAGCTCCCTGATCGCAGATCATGGAGGCTCAGGTTTCCTCAGTATGGTGATTTAGGGCCTCAGCAGCTGTCCTGAAAATAACTCCTAATATCTACAGGGTATTTATCACATTTTGTCCAAAGTAACTATCAGATTTGGGATAGTATAGGTGCTAGAAGACTTATATCTGATAGCAGAATGCATTTTGATTTATTGTACACAAATGGAGCACAACTTTTCATTTCTCTGGCTGTACACAATATAGAGTTACATAATATGTGCAGTCATACATGTACTTAGGACATTTTAGTCCATCACATTCCACCATCTTTCCTGCCCCCATATCCCCTTCCTCTCTTCCCTCCCCTTTGACCAAAGTTCCTCCATTCTTCCCATGCCCCCTCCCTCATTGTGGATCAGCATCCACTTATCAGAGAGAACCATTCGGCCTTTGGTTTTTTGGGGATTGGCTTACTTCACTTAGCATGATATTCTCCAACTCCATCCATTTACCTGCAAATGCCATAATTTTATTCTCTTTTAATGCTGAATAATATTCCATTGTGCATATATACACCACAGTTTCTTTATCCATTCATCTATCGAAGGGTCTGTGTTGGTTTCACAGTTTAGCTATTATGAATTGAGCTGCTATAAACATTGAAGTGGCTGCATCACTGTAGTATGCTATTTTTAAGTTCTTTGAGTATAGACCGAGGAGTGGAATAGCTGGATCAAACGGTGGTTCCAAGCTGGGCGCGTGGTGGCACAAGCCTGTAATCCCAGCACTTAGGGAGGCTGAGACAGGAGAATTGCGAGTTCAAAGCCAGCCTCAGCAAGGGCGAGGCACTAAGCAACTCAGTGAGACCCTGTCTCTACATAAAACACAAAATAGGGCTAGGGAAGTGGCTCAGTGGTCCCGTGCCCCTGAGTTCAATCTCCAGTGCCCCCCCCCCAAAAAAATGGTGGTTTCATTCCATGTTTTCTTAGGAATTTCCAAACTGCTTTTCAGATTAGTTGCCCCAGTTTGCAATCCCACCAGCAAACTGTAAGTGTGCCTTTTCCCCCACATCCTTGCCAACATTTATTATTGTTTTTGTTCTTCATAACTGCCATTCTGACTGGCGTGAGATGACATCTAAGAGTAGTTTTGATTTGCATTTCTCTAATTGTTAGAGATTTTGAACATTTTTTCACATATTTGTTGATTGATTATATATCTTCTGAGATGTGTCTATTCAGCTCCTCAGCCCATTTATTGGATTGGGTTGTTTGTTTTTTGGTGTTAAGTTTTTTGTGTTCTTTAAATATCCTGGAGATCAGTGCTCTATCTGTTGTGCGTGTGGCAAAATTTTGCTCCCAGAATGTAGGTTCTCTATTCACCTCACTGACTGTTTCTTTTGCTGAGAAGAAGCTTTTTAGTTTGAATCCACCCCATTAATTGATTCTTGCTTTTATTTCTTGAGCTTTAGAAGTCTTGTTAAGAAAGTCAGGGCCTAATCTGACATGACAAAGATTTGGGCCTACTATTTCCTTAATTAGGCGCAGGGCCTCTTATCTAATTCCTAGGTCTTTGATTGACTTTGAGCTGAGTTTTGTGCATGGTGAGAGATAGGGTTTCATGCATACCTAATTAAAATAAATAAATTTTAAAAATGAGAATTTATACCAATATATATTTATGAATATATTTGGAAATGAAACAATGCTAATATGTAAATTTGAAAGTAGGAAAAAAATTTATTTTATGTGTTTTTTAAAAAAGAATAAATAAATGGGATGGAATCAAACCAAAAAGCTTCTTCACAGCAAAGGAAACAATCAATAATATGAAGAGAGAGCCTACAGAATGGGAGAAAATCTTTCCCACATGCACCTCAAATTAAGCATTAATTTCCAGGATATATATATATTTTATATATATATTTTATATTTATATATATTATATATTTATATATATTATATATTTATATATATGTATAAAACCATAGACTTACAGAGCTAGAAAATACCTCAGCATTCAAAAACTAAGATATGTATAATTTTTTTTTGTATTGTTTTACTTGGTAATGAAACAAAGTCCAAGAAAAATTAAAATCCTTAACTGGTCATTCAGCCTTCCTTGCTGGTCCCATTCTGGTATTCTTCTTGCTGCTTCTCTCTCACAGGCAGAGTTCACAGGTACCAAGAGATGTGACCTCTGACCCAGAACTTTGAAATTACCTGTCCAAATGGTCTAAAGCCTGCTTCCAAGGCCTTTCTGAAACAAGGGTGATCCTCCATTATGCAGACTAGTATCTGCACATTGCACCTGAGGCCCTATGGGAAAACAGGAGAGGGAAGAAAAGGAGAGGAGTGTATGGGGCTGCTGGCTCTACACCACCATTTTCCAGAGTGGAACACCACAAAAACCAAGAAGTTGACATTTAAGCCTAGGTAATTATGTAGTTCATTATTTAGTAGTTGGTTCACTTGGTTTATAACTGTAAGTTACTGAGACGATATGGTATGAGGACCCCCCAAAGACCCCCCTTGTGGTCATCCCCACACCTCACCATGTTACATGCTCAACCTTCTGAATAGATGTTGATATATATCAAGGTTTGAATGTGGGTCTTCCTTGAGGCAAGCTTTGCCCAGACTAGAGTATTTCTCTTGATTTTGTGTGTTGTTAGCTTTCACAAGGGAGCACAGCCTATTATAGCCAAACTCCATTACCTTCTGTCATGGTGAGTTTCAGGGGACACTTCATCTACAGAGTTCTGCACAGACAGCACCTGGCTGGACAACACTTCATGCATGCCATTCAGCCACAGAACCATTCTTGGTTTCCAGCAGAGTTTGGTGGTCTTTTTGGTCTTGAATGATACTAACCACTCAGTAGATCTTCTTACAGCTACCAAAGAAGCAAAGGAAAGAAGTGAAGAGGGAGAAGAAATAGCAAAAGGGGAGCAAAAAGCACCCAGCACTCCACATACTGGGAATGAAGTAGTGAACATGACCCAGACTTTGTCTTCATGGTGTTAACTTTCTTTTTTCCTTTTTTCTTTTTTTTCACATGCTGAATCCCAAGGCTCTCTATCTCTAAGCTACATTCCCAGCCCCTTTTTACATTTTATTTTAAGACAGGGTCTCACTAAATTACCCAGGTGACCCCCAACTTGTGATTCTCCTGTTTCCTGAGTAGCTGGGGTCACAGGCATGTGCCAGCATGCCAGCCATGGTGTTAACATGCTAGTGCATGCATCCACAGGCTTTTCATAAGGAAACATATTTAATGAATATTTTCAACTTTTCAGGTAATATGGTCTCTACTTACAACTACTTAACTTGGCTCCTGTGGCCTGGAAGCAGTTACCGACAATACATAAAGAAACAGGGGAGGCTGGATATGGCCTGTAGGCCATTGGGTGCCCACCCCTCCAGTGAGTAAGCAAAGGGAAGTGTTAAAGGGACCTAAAAATCAGCTTCAGGTACCTTTTAGGAACTCCCAATACCACTTGTTCCCTTTTATCTGTTTTATAGTTGGGACTTGAAATAACTGTAGTTTAGCTGGGACAGTAGATGTCCAAAAATAAGTCTAAGTTCAGAGAACAGGAACACTTTTCAAGTTAGATTCTATAATTTTTAATTTCCAATCTCAACTGACACCTAAGAGTACAAGATAATCCCTACTAGTAACAACAGTCAGCAGCCAACCTACAAGAAGGTGTGAGAGAACCTAAGATTTTACCTGCCTCTCCCCAACCACCTTGCTTCCTGGAAGGTACTTTCCAGGCATAGCACCAATTCCTCCCTAAACCAGCAGGTGTCTGGGACTTGATTCTGAATATTCATGCTGTTTTCCTCAACTAGGAAACTCTATAGAAACAAACCAGCAAGATATGAAGGTTGGTTCATTTTTTAGTTTGCATTCTTAGGCAAAAATCAGGGCAGAGTCAGGAAAGTCCATTTATTTGTAGTCCCCATGTTGAAGAGAAGTACCCTTTTTTTGAAGTATCCAGTGGTATTAACCACACAGAGATAATGAGCTTTGAGATCTACAGAATGCTAAGGTAACTTTACACTTCATTGTTTCAATTGTCCCCAATCCTTGATATTCTAACCTAATTATTTTCCTGTTCAGTTATAGGCATAGCTCTTCTCCCCATCCTAGAGGCTCAAGACCTCAGAAACCTCTTCTTCCCCCTTTATCCTGTTTCTGTCATTTGCTGAAACACAGTGTCCAACACTACATTGTCATTCTCAACTATCCCTCTCACCTTGCTTTTTTTTTTTTTTTTTTTTGGTACTGGGGATTGAACTCAGAGGCACTCAACCACTGAGCCACATCCTCAGCCCTATTTTGTGTTTTATGTAGAGACAGGGTCTCACTGAGTTGCTTAGCACCTCGCCATTGCTGAGGCTGGCTTTGAACTCGCGATTCTCCTGTCTCAGCCTCCCTAAGTGCTGGGATTACAGGCTTGAGCCACCACGCCCGGCTCACCTTGCTTTTTATCACTGCCCTTTATCATTTCTTGCATGGATGATGTTCCAGCTCCTTACTATTAGATCCAGTAGCTAAGGAAAGTCCTAGTTATTTAAAAACAGCAGCAGCAGCAGCTTTCAAATAGAGGTTTCATCTGATCTAGGGTTAGGAAATAAACTGTATTTACAAGTCTTTCCATTCTGTAGAAAGTCTATTAAATCCAAACAGAATTTTTCAGCAACTGGCAACTCATGGAACTCTCCTCTTGTCTTCTTCTAATCTCTTTGCATATTGCAGCTCAACTCCAACTTTTTGCTACCTTTGCCTCATGATGATGAAGGCCATCATTGTGTGAGTATAGTATTGGAAAGAGTAGCCCCTCATGTTGATTTACAAGATATTCCTTTAGATAGTCCTGAGTTTAGAATATTTAATGACAGTTCTTATTCCAAAACCTCAGGAGGAAAATACCAGGCAGGGCAGTGTTACAACCCAAAATGTGTTACTAGAAAAGGAAACTTCCCAATGTAAGTCAGCTCAAATTTCCATGTTTTTGCTTTCACTTGAATGAATCATATAGCTAAGGACAAACATGTAAATATTTTACAGATGGTAACTACACTTTTGAAGTCATCCATGATTTTTGGCATGTTATAAAGCAAAGGTTTTCTCACTTTTAGCAAGAACCCTATCAAAGACAGGCTCCAAGTAGATGAACTCCTTTCTGCTATCCTGTTACCATTTGCAAATCACCATTATTAAGATTGAAGCTCAAGCCTGTAAATCTGAACCTGAATGTTATAGAAAGCTCTGGTAAAATTTTGTGCAAAATTAGCTAGTGTGAAAACTATTAGAATATGCAATTTAAATAAACTCTCTAAGAGTGATCCAAGTCAATTTCCCTATGATTATCTGTGCAATAAATTTACATCTTATTTATAAAAACAAAATTAAAATCTGAAAGGATATACATTTGGTGTTAATTGAACCTGAAGAGATTGCCTCTTTCTTCCTGAATCCTTGAAATCTCCATTGTTAAAGCTCTGCACTCCATGACTCATGAAACAAGCAAAAATGTTAAAAAATTATGACAAAATTTTGCTGTCCTGACTTTTTAAATTGCTAACAAGGTTTTTAACCAATGTTTGGCTCATTGAAACCATAATCCTGTGAAGACAATCATTTCAAGTGGTGCATTTCCACCACCTCATGAACCATTTGACTACTTCTAGATGGACTTCATTTAATTGAACCCTCAATGAGGTATCAGTAATTGTCTGTATTCTGGTTGGATAGAAAATTACCCACAAGGGAAAGTTGAAAAAGTAGTAGCCAAAAAGATTAGAAAATGGCAGGGTGTAGTAGTACATGCCTGTAATCCCAGTGGTTCGGGACACTGAGACAGGAGGATAACAAGTTCAAAGCCAACCTCACCAAAAGGGAGATGCTAAGCAATTCAGTGAGATCCTGTCTCTAAATAAAATACAAAACAGGGCTGGGTAAGCCTGTAATCCCAGCACTTAGGGAGGCTGAGACAGGAGAATCGTGAGTTCAAAGCCAGCCTCAGCAACAGCAAGGTGCTAAGCAACTCAGTGAGACCCTGTCTCTACAAAAAACACAAAATAGGGCTGAGGATGTGGCTCAGTGGTTGAGTGCCTCTGAGTTCAATCCCCAGTACCAAAAAAATAAAATAAAAAGAGTTCTAAGACAAAAAATATGAAATTTTTTTAAAAAGTTATTAGAAAATGTGTTTCCTTTATAGGACAACCCTGGAGAAATCTCCAGCAACAGAGGAACCCATCTAACTGGATGAACTATAAAGTAGTTAAATAAGCTATCTCAAAATAAAAAAAATAAAAAGGGCTAGGAATGTAACTCAATAGTTAAGTGCTCCTGGGTTAAATACACCATACCAAAAAAAAAAGAAAGTATATATATATAAATATATATAATATATATATATTTAAAGATATATATACATATATATACATATATGTATATATATCTTTAAATATATATATTATTGCCATTGTCCCTATCACCCTCAGGCTTCTGTAAAGTTAGATAAGAAAAATGGCATTAAAAAATGGCATTAAAAAATACTGAATGGATAAAGTTAACTGAATCAATTAGATTACCTTAGACAAAGGTATTATCATTAGCTTTAATGGTAACTGAATTCACTCTCACTGGAAAATATAGATTTACCCCTTATAAAATAGAAGGAAGGCCTATGCTTCTAATTATAGTCCTCAAGCATCTCCTACTTGCCTAGACTCTGATAAGGCTCAATATTTTAGACTTCAGCCGGGCGTGGTGGCTCACGCTTGTAATCCCAGCACTTAGGGAGGCTGAGACAGGAGAATTGCGAGTTCAAAGCCAGCCTCAGCAATGGCGAGGCACTAAGCAACTCAGTGAGACCCTGTCTCTACATAAAACACAAAACAGGGCTAGGGATGTGACTCAGGGGTCGAGTGCCCCTGAGTTCAATCCCCGGTACCAAAAAAAAAAAAATTTTAGACTTCAATGAATTATGTCAAAATGTACTTTCATCAGGTAAAGAAAGCTTTCCATGATCCACCAACTTAAGACAATCAAACCTTTCATGATCTAGAACCCAGAAATTGGCACTTAGGGAAAAAATATGGAATGAAAACTGCCCTTGACCCCCAATGGAAGGGATATACCAAGTTCTTCTCACCATCCATGCTGCAGTAAAATTTCAGAGACTCGAAACTTGGGTCCACATTTCATACCTCAAAAGAACTTATCCAGACTTTTGAAACTATACACCTTAAGGTAAAGCTGATCAGGAAAGCTTATCTCCAAAGGAAGATGACATCCTAGACAAGGGCAACTTTCCCAAAGTCACAGATCAAGACTTGTTTGCTGCCAAGAATTAGATTTTTCTTTTCTTTCTCTTTCTCCTCCTTTTTCTCCTTTTTCTCCTCTTCCTCCTCCCCTTCCTCCTTCACCTCCTTCTCTTCTCTCTTCTCCTTCCCCTTCTTTTTTTCTGTTTTCTGTTGTCTTAAAACTTTTCCTCTTCTTACCAGAGATTCCATGGGGCCATAATCTGTGGCTGGCTTTAGCAAAGGTTTATGCTTTAGCAAGAAACTAGAGTAATTGTTGGTTTATGGACTAATGCCCCCAAATCAGGAACAATTCCAGTAATGTTTATTTGGGATCTTTCTGATTTTATTATGTAGGCACTCATAACTATAAACTTTCCTCTTAGAACCACTTTATAGTGTCCCAGAGGTTCTGGTATGTTGTATCAATATTCTAATTTGATTCAAAGAGTTTCTTAATTTCTCCCCTGATTTCTTCTATCACCCATTTATCATTCACAACTTTGGCATTCCAGACATCATTGCTATTTGCTTTTATATTTACTAGGAAGAGTACTCTGACCTTTCCAATTAATATGCCAATTGCTCCAAAGGTGAAGTTATGCCTGCAAAAGGTATAACTTGTGCTTCTGGGCATCAGGTATTCTAGACTGGGAGACTATCTATGCAGGTATGAGTAATTTTCTGTATGATGGCACTGAAGATTATTTATTTCGTTTATTTTGCACTAAATGTAGTTATGTACCCTTACAGCATATTGTAAAGGGACAACAAAAGGTAATTTCCCACTAGACCTTGAAGATTTACTTTGACAAGAAATTTTCTCTATAATCAGCTTATCAAGAATTTCCAAAAATTCAGCTGCCTCCACATTAGCACTTCAAGATTCATCATTCACTTTCACATTATGTAAGGAATAATGATTTTTAAGTAATTTAAGCCACTCAGAGATAACAGTAAATTCAACCACATAGTTAAATCCAGCCTTTTCTTTCAACATTATAAGCAAATATTTTGTTCTGGCCATAATCATCATGGTGCTGAAAGGGATATGTTTATGTGTCTGTGTGGGAAGCTAGCTCTATGCTATGCCCTTATGACTAGCCATTGTGTGTAAATGGGAAAGGCACAAAGGAAGGAGGAACTATGTGGTTCTGTTGGAACTATATGGATTACTGTTGGTTCCGCGAATGTGCAGCTCGTGGACAGAATTCAGGGGGCTTACATGCCTTGCCACATGGACAGCTGTTGCCTATGTGCATTGTCTCTGATTGGCCAAATGGCCCTATAAAGTTGAAGCTTGTTCTACAAATAAACGAGTGACTGCTCTGACTGTACTCCCTAGCGTGTCTGATTGTCCTGCAGCGGCGGAGGGCTGGGAACAGAAGGCTAGTTGGCTCCAACTCTTCCCAACTTCCATGGCTAGGTGAATGTGGGGGTGCCCCTTTGACCCACTGGCTCGGGACGGACTGCGACCCCCGCATTGTGGTGCCCTGTGTGAGGAGTGGGAGAAACCGAAACCATAAGTGGCAAGTTGGGCCAATCGGGTGAGTAGACCTGCAGGTCTTCGGGTTGGAGTTTACCTAAAAATAGGTCAAGCTAATGGAAAGAGGACCCTGCTCTGAAAGCTTTATCAGCTTAAGAGTAAGGGCTTAGAGGTTTCAGATGCCCAAGATGAAAAGGTCTGGGAGACCTTCACGCGGGACCTTGGCTCCCCACTAGTAATCTTTTCGATCGCTCCACGCGGGAGCAGATAGAACTAATACATAAAAGGGAAGTCAATCTGGGGGAGGATCCCCCTTGGAGGTCTATCCTACCCTGTCAGCTCTCAAAGCCTGCTTTTCTCCAGGACTGCCTAAGGGGACCTTTAGAGAGCAAACAGGGATACATGAAGAGGCTTCAGAGGATTCAAAGGAGGGATTGCACTGGGAACCTTTTGATGAGGAAACGCTTAAAGCATTCCAGAGGCCACCCTTAACCCCTCCAGCTAAGGACTTGCAAATTCAGGGGCTTAGAAATTCCTCCCTGCCCTCAGCCCCTGAACTACCTCTGCCTTATTGTCCTCCTACCTCTGAGGATGGTCAGCCGCCATTTTCCTCTGAAGGGTGGTCCCTGCCACAACCCACTCAGGCGTTCTGTAGTTGTCAATCCAGGTCAACCCCCAAATTCACATGCTTGGGTTCACAAGACCTTAAGGAACTTAAGAAGGCAGTTTCAGAGGATGGGCCTAACTCCCCATGGGCTGAAACAATCCTTCAAGGATTGGATCATCAGCAGTGCACAACTCAAGATTGGAGGAGTTTAACTAAGGCAGTTCTTCCTGGTCCATTGTATCTCAAGTGGTGTGCCTTTTTTGATGAGTAATGTCGTTCCAAATCCTTAAAGCAACCATGCCCTTGCCACAGTGCTGCTCTCGGAGATATAACTCCCAAATGCACTCTGCTGGCACCTCCTACAGCCGAGGCCACAACCCCTACCTCCAGGCGGGCCAGAGTCCCTCCCTGTATGCTGATCCACAGCATTCGCTGCACAGATGTAAAGAGTACAACCGATGGGGCTTTCACAGACAATGTTTACTTTAAATCTGCCTTGCATTTTCCTCCTTCTTCTCACAATTGGCAGACTCTTCCCGCCTTCTCTTCCTTCTGGCCCCACTGCCCAATCAGGCAGGACTGGCAAAGGACTGCTCTCAGGCCAGCGACCGGCAGCTAGCTTGCAGGCAACTTTCCACTGCCACAAAGCACTGCAGCCAGCTTCCAGATGGCTGGAAAGGCCTAAAGCAATAAAGGTGACTCGGAGGCCTCTCTCTTGCTGCCTCCTACTCTCTAAGGGAAAGGAATTTTACAGGCGAAGGAGACACAGATCCAACTCCTGCCTAATGTCATAGCCCCCTGGCTACAGTGCAGCTCCATCGGGGACAAACTCCTCCCACGGCAAATGGCTGCTCTCTCCTCCCTGCCTTGCAACCTTGGCAACAGGGCTCACATGCCAGGATAAGAACTTCAATAAGTAAATTTCTGCCCCTAAAGAAGTTTCTGATCATTATGGTAAAATCATTATTAATTCATATACTTTATATTCAGTTTTATACTGGGAAAGATATAAAATTCTTAAATTTTATATATAAAATTTATTAAAAAATTCTAACTTCAGTAAATATTTTTACACTAAGGTTTCCGATAGCCACACATTCTCTGTATCTTTTGTAGTGTTTTGTTGTTGTTTTCTTTGACACCTTAATGGTAAAACTCTATTTGGTTTTGGGTGTTTCTCATGTTACAGCATTTATATAAAGGAACTGATCCATGTAAATACTTTTCATGTTTTTCTTCTCATTATTTAAACCACTAGTTACTGTCCTTACAGGGGAAAAAGCAACCCATATAATTAAGGCTCTAAAGCAAGTAATGCTATTCATGGGTGTCCCATGGGCAATCAAAACAGACAATGGGCCTTGTTTTGTGAGCCAAGCCCTACAGGGATTTTTTGCCCAATGGCATATTAAACATTCCACTGGAATTCCATACAACCCCCAAGAGGACAAGCCATCATAGAGCAACATAATACAACTATAAAGGATCAATTACAAAAAAAAAGGGGGGGGAACCAACCCTCATGATCAGCTACAAATAGCTATGCTCACATTAAATATTTTAAATTTTTCAAAAGATCAGCTTTTAATGGCTTTCCAAAGACATTGGTCCAACCAGACACCTTACATCAAGATTGAGGTCCAATGGAAGGACCCCCTAACAGGATGTTGGCGTGGACCTGACCCCCTTATAAGTACAGGTCGAGGCTTTGGATGTGTTTTCCCAATAAGCAAATTAAGTCCTATTTGGGTACCCACTAGAAACCTTAAGTATTATCATTCCAATAACAACCCAAGAGCATCTACTCTTGAGGGGTGATCTCGCTCCTAAATTTACAGGAATGAGCCCATGTAAACAACCATGGTGGACTGCTTGCCTGGTGCTGACTGGGATTCTGACAGAGCCTCCAATTCTACAATGGCACCCAGCCTTAACAGAGGGACTTCGGAATCACTGCTGCTGTGATCGCTGCTATGGCTGCATCCGCCACTGCTGCAACCACTGCTGCCATCGCGATCACACAAACTACTCAAACTGCCCAAAAGCTCCAAGAGGTCATTCGTGACAAGAACATTTGACTCTCAGCAATCACCTCGCTGGGGGTATTATGATCCTCCAGCAAGAAATGGACATTCTATCAGAGCAATCAACTGTATCTATACAACAGAGACACCTTTGTAATTCCCTCTGTTCACCTCTGTCAATTGTTTCTGGAAATTAATGCTACTCAAATGTCAATGCTACAGACAGAGGATAAAAAAAATTACTCCACCTACATCTGGGGACCCTAGAATGATAAGATGTTAAATTTTTCCTCCCAATTGTTGTCCTCGATTGTTAAGCTCAACCATACAAAGGTGGACACTTTGCCTTCTGCCCAATTTTTTACTGCCATGTGGCAAAAACACACAAACCTGTTCCAAATTTAGCCCTATTGGGCATTGATGGTCTCATCCTTCTTCTGTTGCCTTTCATTACCAGGTGCTGGAAATGCAAGCCCAGCTCCAAAACAAGATCACAATGCTAACACAGAAGAACTAGATCACAATGCTTGAAGAACACCCCCAACCCCCTCGAGACCCCTGGGTCTATGTGGCCTTGCAGGAAATCCAAAGGCCTTAAGGTATGGGCCCACCATGAGGCTGGAATGGTAGCCAATGACAGGTAAGACCCCCTGAAAGATGGAGGCGACCTAAGACAGGCACATTCCCAAAGTGGACCATATAAAACAAAAAAGGAGGACTTGTGGGGAGCTAGCTCCATGCTACGCCCTTATGACTAGCCATTGTGTGTAAATGGGAAGGGCACAAAGGAAGGAGGAACTATGTGATTGGATTACTGTGGTTCCCCAAACGTGCAGCTCATGGACAGAATTCAGGGGGCTTACATGCCTTGCCACATGGACAGCTGTTGCCTATGTGCATTGTCTCTGATTGGCCAAATGGCCCTATAAGTTGAATACTTGTTCTGCAAATAAATGAGTGCCTGCTCTGACTGTACTCCCTAGCGTGTCTGATTGTTCTGTGGCGGCGGAGGGATGGGAATGGATGGCTAGTTGGCTCCAACTCTTCCCAACTTCCACAGCTTGGTGAATGTGGGGTACCCCTTTGACCCACTGGCTCGGGATGGACTGTGACCCCCACATGTCTGGTCTTTAATTCAGTTCTAATAAGTTTCTCTGTAAGTGATATAGGCCCCTCTTGAATTTCTATTAGTCTTTGTGCTCATCAACTTTCTGTATTGTGATGAAATATCTGAGAAAAATAACTTAAAGGAGGAAATATTTATCATGGCTCATGATTTCAGGAATTTCAGTTCATGGTCAACTGGCTCCATTGTTTCTAAGCCTGAGGTATGGCTTAACATCATGACAGAAAGGTGAGGCAGAGCAAAGCTTCTCACCTCATGGCAGCAGGAAGAAGAGAGAGGGAAAGGAAAAAGCTGGCTGTCAGTAACGTATTTCCTTCAACTAGGCCTCAGCTCCTTAAATTTCTTCCTCCTAATTGCCCATTAAGCTATGAATACATCAGTGGATTAGTCCATTGTTGAGGTCAGAGCCCTCAGGATCCACTCATTTTCCCAAAGTCCCACCTCTGAGTACTGCTTCACTGGGGCCAAACCTTCAAAGCATGAGCTTCTGGAAGACATTCCAGACAAACCATACTGCAGTCTCAATACCTGAAATGAAGCACTTTTCACTTTGTTTTGTTCTTCAAGATGATAACTTAGATGGAACAGGACATAACTGATTAGCACACAATAACCATTACCGATTACCCACCTTCATGGTCCTTACTCATTTTAATTTTATTTCCAGGTCACTCGCTTGACTTGGCCTGTTACTGGTAATATTGGCAAGGAATTTTGTATGCTTAGTGGTCATGGTGAATAAAACAACACTAGATTATATCAAGCACAAGAAAAAGTGATGCTATCATAAGACTCAATAAATGCAAGATGTAGAGGCTGCTGGTGGTATAACAGAACATATTGTTTTACAGTAGAATCTGTTTAAAAGTATATAGAGTACACTCTAAAATCACAATAACGGGGCTGGGGAGGTATGTCAGTGGTAGAGGCCCTGGGTCTGATCCTAGCACCACAAAAAATAAAATAACAATAAGAAGTATTGTATGCTAAATACATAAATGAGAGATACAGTAGTCTATTATTATTATTATTATGTACGGCACATAATTTTATGTGCTGTACTTTTATATGGTGGGCAATGCATCAGGATTGTTTATGCCAACATCACCACAAACACATGAGGCTGGGCGTGGTGGGGCATGCCTGTAACCACAGCACCTCAGGAGGCTGAAGCAGGAGGATCACAAGTTCAAAGCCAGCCTCAGCAACATTGAGGCACTAAGAAACTCAGTGAGACCCTGTCTCTAAATAAAACAGAAAACAGGGCTGGTGATGTGGCTCAGTGTTTGAGTATCCTTGGGTTCAATACCTGGCACCAAAAAACAAAAAAGAAACATCAACAAAAAACCCCCAAATGAGTAATACATTGTGCCATGATGTTATGATAACTATGGTGTAACTAGGTGGTGTGATTTTCTTAGCTCCAGTTATATACTTATGGAACAACCATTATATATATGATCTGTCATTGAAATGATATATGTGGTACACAACTCTTCCTTCCTAAACCAAAAGCCAAAGCTGTCAATAACCAAAATTAATACCAACCTTGAAATAGATGAAGATGGGTTAGTTTCTCTCACTGGAAAATATTCCAATGGGGTTGCTGGGGGCTCATTCTTGGTGGTAGTGAGATGGTGTTTGTATATAATTTGAAGCTAATTTTTAGGGGAAATTTTTTGAATTTTGTAGCCAATCATATCTCCGAGGAGTTCAGGAAGATAAAATTCACTCTCTGAAAGGTGGATGAAAAAATTCATGTTCAAAAATTCTGTTTTTAAAATTTTTTTCTAATTTGTTATACATGATAACAGAATGCATTTCAATTCATTGTGCACAAATGGGCATAACTTTTCATCTCTCCGGTTGTACATGATGTAGAGTCCCACCATCTGTGCAGTCATATATGTACCTAGGGTAATGATGTCCATCTCATTCTATCATCTTTTCTGCC
Organism: Geosciurus inauris; assembly: GCA_004024805.1. Taxonomy (NCBI): domain Eukaryota; kingdom Metazoa; phylum Chordata; class Mammalia; order Rodentia; family Sciuridae; genus Geosciurus; species Geosciurus inauris. The sequence continues at coordinate 43,617 of PVHX01011552.1, forward strand.
CCCATACCCCTCCCCTTTCCTCTCTCCTTTTTGCCCAGTTTCTCCATTCTCCCCATGCACTCTCCCCATTATGGATCAGCATCCACTTACCAGAAAGAACATTCACCTTTAGTTTGGGGGGATTGGCTTACTTTGCTTATCATGATATTCTCAAACTCCATCTATTTACCTGCAAATATCATAATTTTGTTCTCTTTTAATGCTGGGTAACATTACATTGCGTATATATACCACAGTTTCTTTATCCATTCATCTGTTGAAGGACATCCAGGTTGGTTCCACAATTTAGATATTGTGAATTGAGCTGCTATGAACATTGATATGGCTATGTCACTATAGTATGCTGATTTTAAGTCCTTTGGGTATAGACTAAGGAGTGGGATAACTGCATCAAATGATGGTTCCATTCCAAGTTTTCTAGGGAATCTCCATATTGCTTTCCAGAGTTGTTGCACCAATTTGTAGTGCTACCAGCAATGTATAAGTGTACTGTTTTCTCCACAACTTTACCAACATTCAGTTTTGATTTGCATTTCTCAAATTAATAGAAAAGTTTAACTTTTGTATGTATTTGTTGATCAATTGTATATCTTCTTCTGAGAAGTGTCTGTTCAGTTTCTTAGCCCATTTATTGATTAGGTTATTTATTTTTTGGTGTTAAGTTTTTTGAGTTCTTTATATATCCTGGAGATTAGTGCTCTATCTAATGCATGTGTAATAAGGATCTTCTCTCAATCTGTGGGCACTTTATTTACATTATCTATTATTTCCTTTGCTGAGAGAAAGCTTTTTAGTTTGAATTAATTCCACTCATTAATTCTTGATTTTATTTATTGCACTTTAGGAGTCTGGTTAAGGACATCAGGACCTAATCTGACATGATGAAGATTTAGGCCTACTTTTTCTTCTCTTAGGTGCAGGGTCTCTGGTATGATTCCTAGGTTCTTGATCTACTTTGAATTGAGATTTGTGTATGGTAAGATATAATGTTTAATTTACTTTGATGCATATATATTTCCAGTTTTCCCAGCACCATTTGTTGAAGAGGCCATCTTTTTACCAACGTATGTTTTTGGCTCCTTTGTCTAGTAAGAGATAATTGTATTTATCTAGATTTGTCTCTGTGTCTTTTATTCTGTACCATTGGTCTATATGTCTATTTTGGTGTCAATACCATGCCATTTTTGTTACTGTAGCTCTGTAATATAGGTTAAGTCTGGTATTGTGATGCCTTTTACTTTACTCTTCTTGCTAAGGATTGGTTTGGCTATTTTGGGTCTCTTATTTTTCCAAATGAATTTCATGATTGCTTTTTCCATTTCTATGAGGAATGTTGTTGGTATTTTAGTTGGAATTGCATTAAATCTGTATAACAGTTTTGATAGTATGGGCATTTTGACAACATTAATTCAGCCTATCCAAGAACATGAGAAATCTTTCCATCTTCTAAGGTCTTCTTCAATGTGTTTCTTTAGTGTTCTGTAGTTGTCATTGTATAGGTCTTCCACCTGTTGATTTAGATTGATTTGAAGTAATTTATTTTTTTCTGAGGCTATTTTGAATGGGGTATTTTTGTAATTTCTCTTTCTGAGAGCTTATTACTCATGTATAAAAATTAATTTGATTTATGGGTGTTGATTTTATATCCTGCTATTTTGCTGAACTTATTTATTAATTCTAGAATTTTTCTGTTCGAGTCTTTTGATCCTCTAAGTGTAGAATTATGTCATCGGCAAATAGTGATAGTTTGAGTTCTTCTTTTCCTATTTGTATCACTTTAATTTCTTTTGTCTAATTTCTCTGGCTAGAATTTCAAGGACTATGTTGAACAGAAGTGGTGATAGAGGGCATCCCTGTAGTGTTCCTGTTTGTAGAGGGAATGCTTCCAATTTTTCTTCATTTAGGATAATGTTGGCCTTAGGCTTAGCATAGACAGCTTTTACAATGTCAAGGTATGTTCCCACTATCCACAGTTTTTCTCATGTCCTGAAAATAAAAGGGTATTGTCTTTTATCAAATGCTTTTTCTACATCTATTGCAATGCTCATATGACTTTTAAGTCTATTGATGTGATCAATTATATTTATTGATTTTCATATGTTGAACTAACCTTACATGCCTGGGATGAACCTTACTTGATCATGGTGCACTATCTTTTAAAAACGATTTGTATGTGTTCTGCCAGAATTCTATTAAGAATTTTTGCATCTATTTTCATCAAGGATATTTGTCCAAAGTTTTATTTTCTTGATGTGTCTTTGTCTGGCTTAGGTTTCAGGGTGATACTGGCTTCATAGTGTGAGTTTGGAAGGGTTCCCTTTATTTCTATTTCATGGGATAATTTGAGGAGAATTGGTATTAATTCTTCTTTGAAGGTCTTGTAGAACTCAGCTGAGAATCCATCTGATCCTGAGCTTTTCATGGTTGGTAGCCTTTGATGGCATCTTCTATTTTATTGCTTGAAATTAATCTGTTTAAATTGTTTATGTCCACCTGATTCAGTTTGGGCAGCTCATATTTCTCTAGAAATTTTTTGATGTCTTTGATATTTTCTATTGTATGGGGTATTTTCAAAATAGTTTCTGATTATCTTCTGTATTTCAGTGGTATCTCTTGTGATTTTTTTCATCACAAATTCTAGTAATTTGAATTTTCTCTCATTTTTTTTTGTTAGAATGGCTAAGGGTTTATCAATTTTATTTATTTTTTCAAAGAACCAGATTTGTGTTTTGTCAGTTTTTTCAATTGTTTCATTTGTTTCAATTTCTCTATCTTCAAGAGACTCATCTTAATGGAAAATACATCCACATACTGAAGGTGGAAAGATGGGAAAAAACACATCACTCACATAGACTGCATAAACAAGCAGGGGTTTTCATCCTCATATCAGATAAAGTGGACTTCAAACCAAAGTTAGAAGGGATAAAGAAGGACATTTCATGCTGCTTAAGGGAATCGTACATCAACAAGACATAGCAATCATAAATATTTATGTCCCAAACAATGGAGCATCTACATACATCAAACAAACTCTTCTCAATTTCAAGAACCAAATAGACCACAACACAGTAATACTGGGTGACTTTAACACACCTCTCTCACCACTAGATAGATCTTCCAAACAAAAACTAAACAAATAAATTTTAGAACTCAATAATGCAATCAATAATTTGGACTTAACAGACATATGTAGACTATTTCATCCATCAACAAGCAAATACACTTTTTTCTCAGCAGTACATGGATCCTTCTCTAAAATAGACCATATGTTGTGCCACAAAGCAACTCTTAGCAAATTCAAAACAACCAACAATTAGGTTGGTTCAGGGTGTCCGGTTTGGGGTGGCCAGGGCAGCCACAGGGAACAAAGCAGCAAGCAGCCTGCCAGACACTGACGTAAGCAGTAGTGGCGCCTCCTGTCAATCAGCGGACTTTTCCTGACTCACCCTAGAAGGACTCTGACCTCAGCAGGATCCCCTGACCTTCTCTTCCTGCCTTAAGCCTTCCCCTTCCTGACCAGGCCTTTTAAAATTTTCTGTACTGAGGAACACGTGCGCAATTCTCCCCTCTGGCTCTGTTGGACGGGGGAATTCGCCCGTGAGCGTCATCCCAATAAAGCCTTACCCAGCGGCTTAATTTGCCTCCTTTTGGTTTCCTGGCTTTGTAGTACCCTGCATTCTTTCAGACCATAATGGAATGAAATTAGAAATCAATGATAAAATATAAAAATAGAAGCTACTGCAACAACTGAAAACTAAATGATATGCCATTGAATGATGCATGGATAGCAGAAGACATCTGGGAGGAGATAAAAAAAGTATTTGAGGTAAATGAGAATTCCAATACAACATACCAAAATCTCTGGGACACTATGAAGGCAGTGCTAAGAGGAAAGTTCATTACATTGAGCTCATTCATTAAAAGAAGAAAGAGTCAACAAATAAATGACCTGATATTACATCTCAAAGCCTTAGCAAAAGAAGAATAAATCAACACCAAAAGTAGTAGAAGACAGGAAATAATCAAAATCTGGGCTGAAATCAACAAAAATTCTTAATGGAACATAGTGCAACTCTAGATCTCTTCTATGCTCATGTTATGAGCTGAATGAAACCTGAGTACCGTACTTATTTTTTTCCCTGATATATTGCTCCAGAAAGCTTAAATTAAAAGGTGTCTGATACAGCCACTTCTCTAAACACTACCACTAAATGCATTAAGGAAGTTTCTCAGGAGAAAGGAATACAAGATGTGTTTATGGGAGCAGCCAACACTTGGTTTGCAGGCATCTTGAATGGTGGATAAGCCTGGCTTCCAAAGTGTCCAAATCTTTATGTTTATTTTACTGGGTCTCCAGGGTACTACAATTTGTGTTACCAGGATAACTATAAAAATGGATATCTCTTTAAATGAGGCAACTGTCCAGTGAACAATAGTCCTTAAGTGACATCATATTCCAAAGACTATGACAGGTAGGACTAAAGTACCATTAAACTATCTTTATTGCCTGAACTTTGAATTGTTTGATTTGACTAGTTTGATTCATGGAGACTCCTGTTAAGAAATGTACTTTCTAACAGTTGGGGAATGTGCAGTGTCTTGGTATTGTACCCTGATAGTCATCATAATAGTCTCCCTCGTGTGCCATAAGTGCTGGAAAATTTTAAATATTTATATATAGGCTTCCTTTATTCATCAAATGGTCATATTCATCCTTATGGTCAGAATAACAAAAACACAAAGAATCACCCAGCTAATTTGCCATTGTGAATTGAAAACAAACAAGTTCCATTATCATGGTGACAGAAAGTTGTGTCAGCGCCCAAGGTCTTGATCAACCTCTCAAGATTGAATGTCTGAACAAAAGGGGAGAATTATTAAATGGACTAAAGTTGTCTTCATGTGTATCAAGCTGTAACCTAACTTCATGTACAAGCAAACTGCATCCTAATTTTAGAACATATTCTTGAAACAGGTAGCTGAGTCTCCACTAACCATAACAGCCAAGCTTTATCACCAATCAGAGGCTGCAAACTGGAAAAACAGGACCCAATTAGGCAAAAGATAACTGTAACCAATCAGGCTATTTCTGTGTGTCCCTTGTGCTTTCTGTCTGTAAATATTCCCTGCCCACATTGTGGAGTGGAGCTGTCTAAACTGCTTTTAGTCCTTAGTGCTACTTGATTCATGAACATTTTTTTCACTCAATTCAACTTTGTTAAATTTAATTATGTATGGTTTTTCTTTTTTATTAAGCTACTTAATATGTTAAATTTCCTCAAAAGATCAAGCCTGGAACCCCCGAGTTGGAAATACCTTGTAGATATATAGATGTTGTTGGGAGGACCAAGAATCCCTCCTGCAAGCTTGAAATGGGTTCCTCACTAACTCATTGATAATCCTTTCTCTGGGAGACACAGAAAGCAAGATTACCAGAACTGAAAACCAGCTGGGCTGTGTCAGATGGATCGGGGCAAGTGACTATTTACAAAGCAGAATTGAAACTCTATAGAATCATCTACTTTCCACCAAGGTTACAAACAGTTCCCAGAGCATTTTAGACCCAAAATCTAACTAGCTACTCACTGGCACCCAGGGATCAAGGATCAAATGTTGCATTACACAGCACATAACCAAAAGCAGGAACACACTCACATATACAATCTTTCTTTGGCAATGGGCCTTGGCTTTCAAAACCACATTCTACTTGGATTTGCTTATAAAATTTTTTAACAGCTATAATTAATAAATATCTATGCCTGATATTTCTACCTTTTCATGAAAATTGTGAAGGTACGTGAAAGTGTTTGGGTAGAAGTTAACTGGGATATCTGAACCTGGGACCTTTCAAGACCACAGAGGGACAGAAGTGAATCTGGAAATTGTCAAAGGATAAAGCTATACAATTGAGAAGGTATTTAAAGATTTAACATTTTTGACAATTTTGAACGTGTTCTCAAGAAATAGCCTGAGCTATTCATTAGAGCCAATAAAAGAGTGAATGTTTCAGGAACTAGCCTAGGGAAAGAGGGAAACCCAATGCCAGAGCCAGGATCAGGCTCAAGTCTTAATGGTCCAGTCCTGTCTTCAGCCTGCGTTCACACCTCTCTCCCTTTCAATGAAAAAGAGCAGCCAGAGAAGCAGACAGGAATGGACCAAAAGCCAAAGCTGCATGTGCACATTTGTCAGAATCTTTACTCAAAAACACAGTATTTCTACACTTACAGCCAAAGAGCTGGAAGGAGGGAATGGCATCTCTTGGGCAGTGATTACTGCACTAGTGAGAAACAAACCTTGGGATTGCAGGGCAGGGGTGATAATAAGATTGAAACAATGCTGAAATCACCTGCACCGAGCTGGGGAGTGGTCCCCTGGTGTTCACCCAACTGAGGCAGGCACATGCCAAGGCCATATAATATCCCCCAGCTGAGATCCCCATTACCCTAGCACCCAAGACAGAGGCTGCAGGGACTGGATAATTTGCTTTCACCATTCACCCCACTGGCATGGTTCCATGACAAATCCAATGAATAAACATGTTTTGTTTAACCTCTGGAGGAAGTGAAAAGAATGGCAGGTATAAACCAAGCTGGAAAAATAAGACAAAGAACTTTAGAAAGCTAAGAAAACATGAGGCCTGAGGCATGGGGAGTAAACCCTCTGGCACTTACACGCCCCAGACCTCGGGAAGCAGACTTAGTTCATACAGGGAGGCCAGACACAAGCTTCTTGTTCAATTAAGGTTGAAAGTCTTGTGAAAGTAAAGGAGATGGACATTTTTCTTCCATCAGCAAAAGGTTTATCACTTCTGGAGTGTTAATAATGTTTCAGACATGCAAACTCCTATGCTCACCATTTCATCTTCAAACTTTATTTTTAGAGAAAAAAAGTTAAAGAAGGGGACATTTATGGGTGTTAAGAGAAGAAAGAGGGGTGGTAGTCTTTTTGAAAACCACAGGAAACAAAAAAGATTGGTAAGAAGTTTATCAAGGAGGTCCTGGCCACCATGCCCAGACACCCCTGCTCCCACAGGTGTATGTTGCTGTGGATCCCTCAGTCACAGCTAAAATTGACAGTCAATTTTTAGACTTTCAGTTGACAGTCTAAAATAAGGCCGACCAAGCTGACCAAAGATCTCCTGGAGAGTAGTGCCAGCCCTTCCATTCCAAATTCTTCACCATTCTCAGCCAAGTGTTTTTGTTGTTGTTGCTGGTTTGTTGTTGTTGTTGTTGGTTTGTTGTTGTTATTGTTTTTGTACCAGGGATTGAACCCAGGGATGCTTAACCACTAAGTCATATCTCCAGCTCCTTTTATTTTATTTTTTTATTTTGAAATAGTGCCTCACTAAGTTGCTGGTGCTGGCTTTGAACTGGCTATCCTTCTGCCTCACCCTCCCAAGCTGCTAGGATTACAGGCATGTGCCAGCAACCAGGCTCAGCCCAGTTTTGTCTGGCTCTTGATCTTCAGTGATGGTGTTGTTTGTGGCCATGTGGGAGAGAGCTGGCCTGAGGGCTTCCGCAGTACATAAGTACAACAATATCAGGTTTTTCAATCATGTGCTTTTGGCCATAGTTCCATAATGTAACAATAGCCGCATTCCTGTGAATAGCAGCAAGGTGCTAATGGAATAGTCACACCCTATGCACCCTGTAGGCTTGGAGGACAAAGGGCCTCTTAGCATATATAAAGAGGGACCTGAGCTCAATAAAGAGGAGTCTCTTGCCTTGTTCTGTGTGTGTGTGTGAGTGATTTGTCATAGGAGGCTCCCTCACCTGACTCGGTTTCCCTTTGTGCTGGCGCGGGCGCTGGCATGGCCACAACTCCAATCACTGCCTATAGGACTTGATATGGTTACTTGATCTTGGCAGCACTGACCCTTGCTGGACCTGCCAGAACTTTCCTTGGAGGTTTTGGGGCAAGATAACTTTCTTTGTTCTAGCCCCCACTTCCAGCTGCACCTCACATATCCAAATTCCCTTCCATTCAACTCCAGCAGCCCTCACTCCAGTGTGGTTTTGAATTTAGAAAAGGGCCACACTGTGATTATACCCCTATTTGTAATTTGTCCCATTTATTATGCCTAACCTAATCTCCAGTAAAATGTACATGGTTAATCTCATAGCCCTGATTCATTCTTCTTTAGTAATCTCTGTTCTGAGAACAGAATTTAAGAGCAATCCCATTCAGGTTTTGTTATGAACACATACTCAACTCAGCTACATTCAAAGTTCTGCTGTCTCTAATTTAAGAACTTTATTTATTCTCAACTATTTCTGAGTTCCAACGGAGGGCCAAGAAGCACAGTATGCACTAGGGAACCAAGCACAAGTCATGGTTTCTGTTCTGTGAGGCTTACAGTCCAGTGGGAGAAAAACAAACACCCAGATGTCATGATTCAGTGTTTGTACCACTAAGAGGTAAGTCAAGGAGGCATGCCTAACTCAAAGGAGTTATGACTAAGCTAATTTTTGAACAAAAGAATAGCACAGGAGAGGGAAAAAGGGAGGCAATATAGTAGAGAGAGTGTTCTAAGCAAAGGAGTGGCATGAGAGAGACAGAGAGTGACACCCTGGCAAGAACAGCTGCATGACAGATAGGAAGTGCATGGTCCATTCCTTCCACATGCCTGGGGCATTCCAAACTGGGTGGCTCATGAAAGCTTCCTTTTCACAAGCTCTGTAGACTCAAAATTCTTTCAAAAAGAAGTCACTCTTTCCTTGTGCTCTGGAAATTCCACTGTTCAGATGGCCCTGAGAGTTTAACTTGTTCAATCTTTGGCATTGAGAGAAAAGTTCTGTTGTTTTTTTTTTTTTTTCTAATAGGCTTTTTCACTAAACAAATACATAATATTGTTCTTACAATTGAAGTCATCTGGGTGCCTAGTTCCAGATTCAGAACAAGACATATTTCAGGTTGTCCTGACACAACCAGACTGACCAGCTGTGACATCAGCTTCTTGTAGGAGAACATTGAGCTCTAATCACTCAGCCTCTAGCTACCAGAGAGCATTGCTCTCTTGCTTCTCCCAGTCCCTCAGCCCTGGGTCTGTGCATCTCCCCAGATCTCTGCCTCTGACCTCCTATCACAGCTCTCTGGGATCAGGCTGTGATGCAGAAAGCTCCTGAGATGAAAGTTGTGGTACATCCATGCTTTCAACAAGCTGCATTAATCTCTGCTCAGTAAGCAAGACAGTCCTGGTATTTGAAAGGCATCATGCTTGAAAGCACAGACTCTGAATCTAGACTGTCTGGATGGGAATTCCAGCTTTGCCATTTGCTAGTTATATGATCCTGGGCAAGTCACTTAACCTCTGTATATCTTAGCATCCCTCCTGTATAATAGTGAGGATAACAATGTCTTCCTCATAGTGATGACAGGGGAATTCATATATATAAAGTATATCTTGGTTAGTACTTGATATATCCTATGTATAAGTTAGTCAGGGCACCCAAGTTAGCCATAATGAATAGATCTATATAATAAAGTAAAAGTGTTCCTTCCCTATGCAAAGGAAAGTACAAGATGTTTTAGGAAAACACAAAAGAGGGATGTATAACCCAGACTTAAAAATATTTTCCAAAAAATTCACACCCTAAACAGGGACTTTACAAATCAGTTAACCAGTTGGTCTCCATGACACACACTTGTAATCCCAGCTACTAGGGTGGCTGAGGCAGGAGAATCACAAGGGCAAGGCAAAGTCTGGGCAACTTAGCAAAACCCTATCTCAAAACTTTAAAAGGTAGGAAAGTAACTTTGGGTGTAGCTCAGTGGTAAAGTACTGGCCTAGCATGTGGGAGGCCCTGGGTTTTGACCACCAGTATGGAAGAAAAAAAAAATCAGTTAATGACAGGAAAGGGAGAAGAATGTTCTAGATTAAGGGAACAGTACTTGCAAATGTATGGACACAAGAGTGTGTCCTTTCTTTGGCTAGTTTGCTTCATTTTAAAAAGTAAAACAAATAGCAAATCACTAGGTAACAGTTATTACAGAATTTATTGTTGGCCTTCTGTTCAAAGCACCATTAATATATAAACCATCAAGAATTTAGATTCAGGTCACAAACAGCAAAGTCTGACTAAATAAATTTCCAGCAAGGTCAAAATGGCTCACAAGTTCCCCTTATTTTCAGTAGAAAACAAACATTTATGAACCTCTAAATTTTAGGCTAATTGAATTATTTCTTAGACTTATGATCCAAGAATCCCAAAGAAAGGACAGTGTAGTATTTGTTTTTACTCCCAACTCTGTTCCTAGCACAGCACATTATACATAGTAGGTACCTAATATTTTTTTTCTCCTTTACACTCAAATACACTAAATTTTAGATGCATCCTGATTTTTTAATAAATACTTTTTAAATGGTGAATTTGCAAATGAAACCTGCCGGTGCTCCTTTTTCCACTAAACTCCCAAAAGGCAAGTTTGGGCCAGACTCCAACCTCACTGTACAACCATCTGATCTCCAAAATGACATCACTACAGAGCTGTTTATGATCAGCTAGCAAATCTCGGCATGAACAGAGAAAATCTTAGAAAGAAATACAAATACAAATAAACTGAATTCTATGTGGTAAGACATTGCAGAGAAACAGCTGGATCTATAATTGAATTTCAAGAAAACAAAGGAGGAAAAATTTTCCCAGAAAGTAAAGATTCTTCTCAGAAAATCAATGAAGCTTTCATTAAAAAATGAGAAAATGTGGTTCCTGAGGTAATAAGAGGAAAGAAATTTTGTAATTTATTTAAGCCAAGGATTTTCAAACAAGTTTTGACTGATGAATCCTTTGTCCAAACTAAATCTTATGAAAATTTGCAGACAAACAAAAGACACCAAGACAGAACTGCTATAGTTGAGGACAGAATCCAAGCCCTAATTCTCTAGGCATTGCCCATTTAACCCCCAAGTGCATCTAAAACCCTTATTTTAATCTAATAATAATTGAAGGAAACATAGACAATAATAGATAGAATATAGAAATCAGGGATTAGAAGTCTAGCTCAGTAATAGAGTGCTTGTCTAGCACATACCAGGCCCTGGTTTCAATCTCCAGTACCACAATAAAAAAGAAAATGAAAAAAAAAATAAGCTTAGAGAAATACATCTTTGGATGGTAGATTATGGACTTTATTTTCTTTTATTTGTGTGTATTTAATTTTTCTATAGTGAATAGGCATAAGAAAATGCTGGTTTAAAAATGTTAATAATGCAAAGCTGGGTGCGGTGGCAAATACCTCTTGGGAGACAGAGGCAAGAGGATCAAAAGTCCAGGGCTATTCTGGAAATTTAATGATATCCTATCTCAAAAAAAGTTAATAATGCTTAAAAAGTATTAAATAGTATGAGGAAATGTCTGCTATGATATTGAGTCAAAGAAGATACGCAATTATTATGATACTATGAGTAATAGGTAAAATAGTTGCAAATGTGGGTTTAGACATAAATTTCTCAGATGGCTGTGTCTCTGTCCCTCTGACACCATTAAAAGAATACCCTTTACTGATGTCACATCAGTGATGGTAACAGACACTACCTGTGAGTACTGCTGTAGAGTCTGGGTCATTCCTCATTCCACGAGTAACAGGTCCAGGGAGAATAAGAACACCTCCATTGGTTTGAAGATATTATTCATAAAGTTTTAAAAGAGATAGTTTGGTTTCCCCATGTGGTCTGTAATATCTGATTTGTGGTAATGAAACACTTCAGTAGATTGTTGTTAACCTTTACTGCAAAAAGTGCCCCTCGTATATATTTTTAAAACTTGTCAGAGATGGTCAATTGCAGATTAAGAAGTTTGTAGATGTTGACTTTAGTAATAGATCAATTAGTCTCTGTTCATAAAAGCTATTCATTTACATTTCCTACCTATTATTTCTTCAAAGCCTTCAGAATTAGAATAGCCTGAATTTTGGTTCTTAAAAGGACTTCCCCCATATTTCATAGAAGTTTGGCAGAATCTACATCCTTTGTCCCATCCCATTCTTTCTTTCTCTCTGTTCTCCTCCTCTTCTCTGTGCACCAGCTCCTGCTTCTCTAAATACTACAAAATGTGTTTAATCACCAATTTTATTTATAGAAAAGACTATTCCAGTCATTATTTTGCTAGTTTCAATGGGACATCATTTCCAAACAAATAGATTCACTATAAAGAGCTAAAATCATTAAGTGTACACAAATTATTATTCCTCCCTGAAAGCTATTCCTGTTTTAGAAAATGTTGTAATTTTGAATTAAAGTACATATTGGACAACTTAACATTTTGAATTACCTTCTAAGTTGAATAAATGTACTCTTTGAGTGGCCACTTGATACCTAACTATATATCAAACAGATGTTTTCATGTGCACCCATGAAACTTACTGACAATAATAATAGCAGAAATATTTATAATAGCTCCAAAGTGAAAGCATTCAAAGTGTTCATCCATCATTGCTAAGCAACAAATCATGGTATATTGGTTAAATGGAAAGATTTATACTAATGAAAATTGCCAATCTCTCTTTACACCAAACAAATGGATAAACAGCATAATCATAATGTTGAGCAGACTAACTATAAACAGTAGAATAGAGACTGTATGAGTCTACTAATGTAAAGTTTAACAACAGGCAAACCTAATGTTTGTTATAAAGTCAGAATGTATGCCTCTCCTATGTCTGTCATCTCAAGGTATTTGGAGACACTTTTGAATAATTGGATGATTTAAAGCCCAAACCCAAAATAAGATTCTTTCACAGGCAATCACTAATAAGGGCTCAGGTTTGAATACTGCTAGTCTGTGTATCAATGGGGTTTTCACTCCAGTTAATCCTAATCTGAGAAAAATTGAGGACTCACCAAATTTTGCCAGTTTATTCCCACCTTTTTAATTTTTTAGCCTGTCACCTTCCTGTTTTTGTAAATGATAAATAATAAAGTTATTTCCAGAGTTTCCAGAATAAATTCTAGGGTCAATTTTAGGACACAAATTGAAATTTGATTTCCCCTTATAAGTGAGATTGAAAGTGAAAGTAGGGCCAGGCTACTTTGAAACAGAAATTTCAAAGTAGATTCTAGGAAATCAGCTGCATTTACTTCAGACTAATAAAATCTATGTTTCCCTCAAGCAAACAAAAAATAGTTTTAGGGAAAATGAAATCTTTTTGTGAAGTTTATATGTAAAGGAACTGCATTTTCCACCTATCCATTAAAATTGTTTCAATATATAGTAAATTTATTGTCTGAAGATAAATTTAGAAATATTGGTTAAGTACAACTTACTTTTTGGTCCATCTAGTGTGTTTTTACATGTAAAAAGTACTTACAACACTCATTAGCCCATTTATTGTTTTGGATTATTTGATTTTTTTGGTGTTAAGTTTTTTGAGTTCTTTATATATCCTGGATATTAGTGCTTATCTGATGTATGTGTGCCAAAATTTGCTCCCAAAATGTAGGCTCTCTCTTCATCTCATTGATTTATTTTTTCTTTTGCTGAGAATAAACTTTTTAGTTTGAATCCATCCCATTTATTGATTCTTGCTTTTATTTCTTGTGCTTTAGGAAGTTGGGGCCTAATCTACTGTGATGAAGGTTTGGTCCTACTTTTTATTCTATTAGGCACAGGGTCTCTAGTCTAATTCCTAGATCCTTGATCCACTTTGAGTTGAGTTTTGTGCATGGTGAGAGATCTCTCCTCAATGCTTATAATTTTCTTACATTTCTTATATACCTTAGAGTTTCTTGGTCATATTATATGCTAAATATATATTTGCTATTTTATTCCATGAAGAAAGATTCTTGAGAAAAAAAGATTTTCAGAGTGAATTATGGATATGATTATTAATAGTAAAATATTATAAACATGCTATAAGATGAATCAATATGGAATCTTTATTCATAAGCAAAATAGATAATTCTAATTCACATAATGCATTATATTTAATATAATAATATCAATTTTCTGACGTAATCTAAATATTTCCTGAACAGTATTTCTCAGAAAGATCCATGTAAAATGATTTGTAAGTGATATATAACTGTGCAAATACCCCATATGACTTCAAACTTATAAGGAGAAGAATATAAAGATACTCATTTTTATATAAAAATAATGTACTTAAAATTACTTACAACACTTCCGTTGTAGCCGCGGAGACTAGAAGCTCTCCAGGAGGAGGACTCCCGGTCAAGGGTGGGTGCTCGCCCTTGTGATCACAGATAGACATGGTGCTTGCCTCGCCCCAGCTCCGGCCCCCGCGCCATGGAGAAGACTGAGCTGATCCAGAAGGCCAAGCTGGCTGAGCAGGCCCAGTGCTATGACGGCAAGGCCACCTGCATGATGGACGTGACCGAGCACGGCGCCGAGCTGGCTAAGGAGGAGTGCAACCTGCTCTCGGTGCCTACAAGAACGTGATCGGGAGTCTCAGGTCCACCTGGAGGGTCTTCTCAAGCGTCAATCTGAAGACCAACACCTTCGAAAGAAGTTGCAGCTGATTAAGGACTATCGAGAGTAAGTGGAATCGGAGCTGAAGTCCATCTGCACCACGGTCCTGGCATTGTTGGATAAATATTTAATAGCCAATGCAACTAATCCAGAGAATAAGGTCTTCTATCTGAAAATGAAGGGAGATTACTTCCAGTACCTTGCTGAAGTTGCATGTGGTGATGATGGGAAACATAGGATAGATAATTCCCAAGTAGCTTACCAATAAGCATTTGATATAAGCAAGAAAGAGATGCAACACACACACCCAATCCGCCTGGGGCTTGCTCTTAACTTTTCTGTATTTTACTATGAGATCCTTAATAACCCAAGCTTGCCTGCACACTGACAAAAATGACTTTTGATGAGGCGATTGCAGAACTGGATACACTGAATGAAGTCTCATACAAGGACAGCACCCTCATCGTGCAGTTGCTTAGAGACAACTTCACATTATGGAAATTACAGAGTGCAGGAGAAGAATATGAATCAGCAAAAGGGGCTGAAAACTAAGTGCAAATGTTCTTCTCCCCTCAGGAAAACTTTTTATACATCTCCATTCCTTATTCCACTTGGATTTTCTATAGCAAAGAAACCCATTCATGTGTATGGAATCAACTGTTCAGTCTTTTCACACTATAGCTTTGGGAAAACTCCATTCCTTGATTTCTGTTTGTCTTGGCCTTCCTGGTGTACAGTTACTGCTGTAGAAAAGTATTAATAGCTTCATTTCATATAAACATAAGTAATTCCAAACACTAGATGCCTAAAAATGTATCTGGTATTTAAGTAATCTGAACCAATTCTACGAGTTTTGTATTACTGTGAAGATAAGAAAACATAGTTAATTGCAATTTAAAGAGTTTCTACATGACTTCTTAATTTCTACATTCCTTTCCTTATTCTTTGAGGGTTTTTTTTCGGTAAGCAACCTTTCAATTATATTACTATATTCCTTTTTAGTAGGAATCCAGAAGTATTAGATTGAATGGGAAAGCACTTGACATTTTCTGGCTGGGGAGGGGGAGCATAAATTGAAATGCCTCCTGTATATCATGTTGTGGAGGTCATGTCTATCTGTGATCACAAGGAGTTTTCTTATTTACTCATCATTTGCTGCTGTTTAAGTTGACAACTTCCCTTTGCAATAAAAATCCACTTACACCTCCTGCCTTTGTAGTTCTCGTATTCACTTTACTATGGAATAGAAGTAGCATGTTGCTGCCAAAATTTAAGCATTGCTTTTGGCAAATCAAAATTCATGTCATTTCTTATACACTAGAAAGGGGAAATAAAATTACACAAGTCCAAGTCTAAAACTTTAGTACTTTTCTATGCAATTAAAAAAAATTTTAAAAAGTACTTACAAATCTATCATGATAAAACCTAAGCAGAATATATACTCTAAATTTATAGAATTGTCAGTTAATAGAAGTGATTAGTGGCTATTTTTTTATTTTACTGGGATTTTTTAATATTATGATTCATTTTCAACAGTTTTTTTAATAATAGAAATACACATAGATAGAAATGAAGAGTTTTCCATTTAAAAAGAAAAAGTTTCATTTGAAGACACAATTTCTGAGTAACTTCTAAAACATAAGGTATCGCTCTTCAACTGGTCACTAACTTGTTAGACCAGTTCTTGTTTGTTTAATATGCAGTAACTATGTATAAAACTGTCATGTAAGGATTCAACTGGACACAGATCAGTTATTTATATAACCATGTACATAATGGTGTTTAGACAGAAAATTGCTTGAATGAGGGATTGTACTGGGCCCCAAGCTGGAAGAAAAACCAGGGTTATGTTGTCCACTGGTGCCGGAAAGGGGCTTTCTCCTGCTCACAAATTAGAGACAAAAATTGATGACAATAGCAAATTGGGACTTGTGCAGGATGTTATTAATTCCTGCAATTTACTTCAGCTAAATACAATAAACAGCACACTGTGTTTGGATGTTGATTCCCGTTTATATCCACAGGTGACTAATGAGCATGTGAAGTGCCATAATCTGGAAGAATCACCTGGACAGGTGGTAATCTCAGAGATTTGTCTGTGAATCAATAAACAAGCATTTGTTTTTTGTCATAGGGGTTGATATCATGATAAAGTCGGTGGTGTTTAAAGTGTGAAATGGGCCAGGAGAAGGAACAGGACTCGAAAGCCTTCCAAGAATAAGGGGTGAGGAATGGCAGACCTAGAAGTTTATGCCCGCTGTGCCCTGGTAAGGGCTAGAACCTGCTGCCTTCCTTCCAACTCAGAGGATTCTGAGGAAAAGGATTCTGCTCTGATCTCATTTCAAGGCCAGTGTTGGCTGTACAACATAGCCTTTGGTGTCCCCACTATTCCACAGAGCAGGACCTCCCAAAGCTGCATATTGGTTCTTCAGAAGATCATTTTGTAAAGTTTTTATTATTGCAATGTTGTTACATGTAATGGATAAAGGGAATCTTCTAGGAATACTTTTCTTTAGGGTAGCCTCAATGCTAGTGACTGCATACACCACTCTCAGAAATGGCTTCTTCATGAGATAAGACAGTCTATGAGCTTCTTTCTTAGTTCAATGATAAGAGTTTTACCCAGCCAAATATTTAAACTTTAAAGAGATTTTTTGATTACATGGTCTCTTGGTCACTGCTCACCTTTGATCTACTTTTCCTTTTCTGCGAGAGTCTGGTCTGTCTGTAAAATTGCATCAGTCACAGCCTTCTTTGACAGCAAATATGTGTGCAGAATCTCTTCACCTTAAGAGTTCAGAGAACAGTGGAAATGCTCTGTTTGTTCTTGTCTGTTTTTCCATCACCTTTTCTACTAGGTACTATTCCAATGGTTGAGGTAGGGCTGGTGGTCAAGACTCCCTGTACAGAGGCAGGCACATGCTACAGTGTAGGCAGTAATGGAACTTTTAGTAAGAGAGCTTTTAGGAGTTAATAGAGATACTTAGAGAGAATCTCTGTCCTTATAAATGGAGGGCTCTAATTTTGTAGCTAATGGTGCTATGGTTCCACATGGGATGAGTGGTTTGAAGACTGAAGCTATCATGGAGAGCGTAATTCATAGGAAAAGGGTTGGAGTATGGATAGAAGGGGATCAAGGTCAGGGTAACACTTGACAGAAGGATTCAATGGTTGGAACTCTTGGATCCAGTTCTCCTTAAACTTAATTTGAAATCTCAGAATTATAAAGTATATACTGGGGAATAGATGTTTAAGGCCTTATTGAAAGGTCATAATGAAAAACAAAAAGTCAAGATGTCTTGTGGTCTCTAGTTCCCTGTTCTTGGGAGCAGACTTTTCTCATTTTGCTATTTCCAGTAGTATTAAACACTGTCATCCTTTCCTGGGATTTTCCCAACCACATATTATTTTATTTTTAATTTTGCTGATTACATTCATATATGTTTGAATGTAACAAATCAATACAAATTTTTAAATGCATGGAAGAATATATAGTGTAAAGTTATTCATTCTCTCATCTTTCACCTCAACTATACAAGTCCCTTCCTATTGTAACATATATACTAGTTTATTTTATATTTTCCACAGGTAGGTTATAACATATGTACATATTCATTATTTTATAAATTAAATGGTAGTAAATATTCATACTTTCTACATTTATTTTTCATTCATGCTACAATTTGGAGATGTTTTCCTACACATACATCTCCCTTATTTTTTAAAATGATTATAGAGTATTATTCTGAAAATGTCTTATGATTCACCTTATCAGTACCACCTGACAGAGAAACTTTAAGTTGCTTCCAGTCTTTTGTAATTATCATGACCCTGAAATAAGTAAAGCACTAAAAATATCATTTTCAATTGGGTAAAGAGATATATAAGACAAATTCTTGTATGTGGAATTTCTAGATCAGAGGTATGTCTATTTTAATTTTTAATGTATATTATTAAAACTGTTCTTCACTACCCATTAAGAAGGTGAAACTATGTACAGTTTTATTTTGCATATTATTTGTAATAGTAAAATAATTTTTTCTCATGTTTCTTTCCACTTAAACAATGTGGCTGTTGGTCACTTCCCACAAGAGCTCATCATGACTTAAATAATCTCCATGATTAAGATAGAAATTGCAAATATTGGGGGGCGGGTCCAAGATGGCGGCCTAGACAGTCCACTCTGCGCTAGGCTCTCAAGGACCAGGGCTGGAAGTGGTGGAGGCGCCGTTTTCCAGCCAGCTTCCTGGCATCATTCTGCGGCTCAACATCCCACGCAGGAATTTCGCTCGTGTATGTGTGAGTACGGGATCACCGGGAGGCAGCAGTAGCCGGGAGGCGTGGCTTTGGCGCCGGCCGGAGAAACGCAGTCGCAGCCCGGGCCTTGGCCCAGGGCTCCGGCTATCCGAGACTGAGACTGGAAGTAGCGGGGTGCCAGCCTCCCAACCAGTTTTTTGGCAACTCTCTGCGCCTTGCAGCCCCACGCAAGAGTCTCGCTCGCGTGTGTGAGCGCAGGGCCACCAGGAGGCAGCGGTAGCCGGGAGGCGTGTCTTTGGCACCGGCCGGAGAAACGTGGTTGCAGCCCGGGCCTCGGCCCAGGGCTACGGCTATCCGAGACAGACTGGAAGTAGCGGGGTGCCATCTTCCAACCAGTTTTTTTGGCAGCTCTCTGCGCCTTGTCGCCCCACGCAAGAGTCTCACTCGTGTGTGTGAGCATAGGGCCAACGGGAGGCAGCGGTAGCTGGGAGGCGTGGCTTCGGCGCCGGCCGGAGAATCGCGGTTGCAGCCCGGACTTCGGCCCAGGGCTACGGCTATCTGAGACTGAGACTGGAAGTAGTGGGGTGCCATCTTCCAACCAGTTTTTTGGCAGCTCTATGCGCCTTGCCGCCCCACGCAAGAGTCTCACTCGCTTGTGTGAGCACAGGGCCAACGGGAGACAGCGGTAGCCAGGAGGAGTGACTTCGGCGCCGACTGGTGGAGTGCAGTTGTGGTGGGGGATCCGGCCCAGGGCTTCAGCCCGGAGTTTACCCCAGGCGTGCCGGGCTTGCTTCCGCACAGGGTGCCTGGCCCCAGTGCCCACCCAACCGCGAGAGATCACTAGCAGTTACTTCTGTGGACTGACTGTCTCCTGAGCGGAACCCCAGCTATTGTTCTTTGTGGACCACCTTCTAACACAGCAGAACTTCCTACACACCAGGGGGCGCAGGTGAACACCTGGGAGCAAACCTTGGCCACGGTGGAACAGCGACTCCACCAGTGGCCCAGAGTTTCACCTTGGCCTGGGACCAGTACCAAGGATACCAGCCGGGAAAGTTCAGCAAACGGACAATGCCACCTACTGGAGGAGAAGTAATGAAACCCTGCAGGGAAACTATAACCATATAGAAGTTAAAACTGTAACACCTTGGATCAGCAGAGCTAGAAGGAAAGACACACAAACATCATGAGAAAACAAGGGAAGAAAGTGACTCAAACAAACCAAGATACTACACTCCCAGAATCCATGGGCTGTACAGCAGGAGGAATGACAGAACAGGAATTCAGGACATACATAATTAAAATGGTCAATGACTTAAAGAATGATA
>PVHX01011553.1:0-63612 GCA_004024805.1 Geosciurus inauris
CTTGCTCAGAGAGGCTCTCTCCTTTCCCTGTCTGCCTCTGAGCACCCTGGTAGAAAGCCTAGTGCTTCTCTCCCTCCTCACCTCTTCTGAGGAGCGGGCATTGCTTGCAGACCACGACGACCTTGGCACTCATGTTCTTGCCGGCCTGTTGGATTGCCAGGCTTCCCTCTTTGTAGATGTTGATGATGGAGACCGTGGCGTGCAAACTCCCACCTCGAGTGACAGTTGTGATAACGGTGCCAGCTAAGACTGCAGAAGGAAACATTAGTGAACTCACGCGACACCAAAGGCAAATGCAAGCGGAACTGAAAGTCGTTTTGAGTTCTTCTAAGTTTCAGAAATGAAACATTTTAATGTTATAGAAGGGGACCCTGCTGAACTCTCAAACTGGATTCTGTGTATCTGCCACCAAAATTCAGGTGGTAAAAAGGGGTCAGGTAATGTTACCCTGGTTGTTAGGTGTTGGCAACTAGGACAGATGCCCAAACACTTGCCACACAGCAGTCTATTGATGAGATTGGGACTCTATAATAGTTTTATTTATTTTTTAATTTTTTGGTACTGCGGATTGAACTCAGGGGCACTCGACCACTGAGCCACATCCCCAGCCCTATTTTGTGTTTTAAGTAGAGACAGGGTCTCACTCAGTTGCTTAGCGCCTCACGCGTTGCTGAGGCTGGCTTTGAACTCACAATTCTCCTGTCTCAGGCTCCCGAAGTGCTGGGATTACAGGTGTGCGCCACCACGCCTGGCATGATGGGGACTCTTTAAAATGTTTCTTCTAATTTGTAGATCAATTCCCAAATAAAAGACAGGCTCCCAGCGTCTGCTTGTGAATGCTCAACAAGACTGCAACTCTTTACAGGATACCATATTAAGAAGTAGGTGTCTGGACCACTATGATGTGCGTCTGAATGACACCTGCGGTGTCTCCCCACAGCTGTCCTCTTGCCTCAAACTTATCATTAAATCTGTCTTTATCTGGGTCTTTCATATCCTCTTTCTTATTCACCCTGTTTATCTCATTTATCAGGTCAAATACAGAACTGAGGTATAACTTGAAACTTTTTCTTCCTTTAAAAACAAAACAAAGTCAAAACAAAACAATTTCCAGCAAAAGTCGGTTGCTTTCATTACATAAAATTCCATTTTTCCATCGTGACTCAAGAGAAAAGTCTCTCTTCTGATCCATACAAAGATGCTGTCTCTCTTGAGGGATGTCATTAGCGTTTTAGGAGTTAAGGGGCCAATTCCTTGTGGTGCATTTTACCAGCTGTCCCTGCCCAGAAAAAAAAAAAAAAACAAACAAAAAAACAGTAGCACTCCCCAGCTATTGTGACAACCAAGAACTGCCCCAGGGAATGTTGCCAATCCATGCTGAGAACACCTGGACCACTGGTCATAGTATTTGGTCACTGTGCCACATGAATCACAACCAATGGAATAAGTCACACTTTGGACTTGGCTAATATGACCCCTTGGGGACAAAGTGAGCACTCTTTGCTGCTTATGCAGTGTACCAAGCACATAGAATCAGGATTCTTATTATCATGCCTCACTTTGATTCCTGGTGATGAGTGATCACTGTAAATGTCAATCTGTAATCAAGTGTAATCAGGTGGTTTCAAGGCACAGGGAGGACAATTTCCTGCACCACCTCCTACAGGTGACTAGCCTAGATGTGACAGAAATGACATCTAATTGTTTTCATTTTAATGTCAGTTATTTCAAGTTCAGCAGGCAAACTGCAATCGGATTGCGGGCCCCAGGCTCTTCGATGTCTTCATACCTTCGTTACCATTAAGCCCACCTGGGCTGCAGATGGTTACTACTTTAAGGCACCAAAAAAGGCAAGTAAAGTCTGGTGAGACCCTTTGTTTTGGGTAACCTTTTTGGGCTGTAGCAACTTTCTTTTCTTCATAAAAACTTCCTAAATGTTTCATTTAAGCTGCTTTTTAAAATAACCAATATAACAAAATTTAGTATCTTTTGCTCTTTTAATTGGAAAAAAACTCTTAGAAATTCCAAGTCATTAAGTACTATCTCCTCAGGTTCCGTAAGAGTTTCCAGAGGGACTTCAGATTGCCACATCGTAATTTAGTACTTTGGAAGCGCATCACAGAGGAAATACTTGAATTTCTTCCAGGAGAGGTCAGCTGATGAATGTCAGCTTAGCTATGTTTCTGATGTACTTAACTTGAATTACAGATGTGTGAAAAATATACCTGGTACATGCAAAGTATGTGAGGAAAGAAAAGTGCCCTGGTGTTTACAGAATACTCAGCTGGAATACAGAGAATAGCACCAACATGAACCAAGAGTCAAGTTATCACACTTCTGTGGGAAAAGCACATCTTCTGAATGCTTATTTTTCTCACCTGTAAAATCCAACAGTTTGTGT
Organism: Geosciurus inauris; assembly: GCA_004024805.1. Lineage (NCBI taxonomy): Eukaryota > Metazoa > Chordata > Mammalia > Rodentia > Sciuridae > Geosciurus > Geosciurus inauris. The sequence goes on from PVHX01011553.1 coordinate 2,402, forward strand.
AATACAAGTCAACCACACTTGCACACAGGAAATCATTTTCTTATGTAGACGAACAATGCTACTTGCCTTTACCATTAAGTTCATGGGAATTCCTTGGAGGGTAGGCATGCAGTCTTAAGTTTTTGATTAAAGGGAAAAGGCTTTTTTTTTTTTTTTTTAATTTCTTACCAAAGTCGCTTGAACAGTAATTGCTCTCCAGAGTCCCCGTCCGTCTACACTTTTGTTGACACAGGGCCACAGTGGGTTTTAAATCTTAATTCAAAGAAGAAAGACATCAGATTCAGGAAAATAAACTCAAGCATAATTGGAGTTTTACATCTGAATCTCCATTTAAAATGACCACTTCTTTCCCTGAGCCACCAATCTATCATTGCAATGAAATAATTATAAACCATGCAGAAGAAATTCTCCATGTTACTCTAATTTCCTCAGGGTAACTCAATACTCTACACTGAATTTTAAACCTGAGATCAAAGATAATCCAAATTTAGCTCTGTTCTCTTCTCCGTTGATATAAAACTAACACTATAACCCAAAATAGATACACTGTGTGTATGCCCTGCTTAGAAAAACCTGGCAAAACAAATCTGAACTCATAACATACAGCTTAATTCTTCACTTTACAAGAGGAATCCTATGGTGTTTCCCTGAGAATGGAAGGAGCTTTCTCGGTGCTCTTAAAATGCAATTGCCTAAATGTAAGTGGCACAGAGTTTTAGAAATGTTGCTCACTGTGTCAAGTGTTACATCCGTAATAAGATGCAAGTACTCACTGAATATTTATTTTGAGCCTGGCACTGGCTATTAGGATTATAAGAACTGGGCAGGAGACAAATTTCAAAGTAAAACTAAGTAGGTCTGGGGTTGTGGCTCAGTGGTAGAGCACCTGCCTAGCACATTTGAGGCACTGGGTTTGATCCTCAGCACTACATAAAAATAAATAAATAAAACAAAGGTATTGTGTCTGTCTACAATTAAAAAAAATTAAAAACTAAATAGACACACAGTGGCTGTCCTCTGGAGATAATTCTGTAGGTGTCATATGTCAACATCTGGAAACATTCTGTTGTCATAACTAGGGGGTGCTAGTGGCATCTACTGAGTAGGTGTCAGGGATGCTGCTAAACATCCTCCAATGTGGGACCCCACACACAAGTAACTGTCTGGTCCAGAATGCAAACAGTGCCAAGGTTGAGAAACCCTGGGTTGACCAAATGAAAATATGTAATCCCCATTACCATCTTTAAAATGTTTTAAAAAATAGTTGCTAATTATTGGTTTCTGCGTGGCAATATGCTATGAAGGGCAAAACACAGAACTGCAAAAAACAACAGAACTGTACTTGTTGGGTAAACATCCACAAACATAATATTGCCCTTCTAATATGGTCTTCTGACTCCTCTGTGAATTTATTATTTATTCACTCTTAACAGCATTACCAATAAAAGACGACATCCATGGGAAACCTGATCCTTAGCCTCAGAACATCTGGGAGCTGGGTGGGTCTCCTGAGCTGCTCCTTATCACCCTTCGGTGGATCCCAGCTTCTCTGGCCTCTAAGTCACAGGCTGTCACCCTACCCCCCTCCTCTCACAGCCTCGGCCCCTGGTTCTAGCCTTCCTCTCCATGTGTCCCTGCAACCCTCCCGGTGGGTCCACTCTCCCCACAGACGATCCTTCAGTCCCCTGTCCTCATCCTCAGCAAGGACCTTCCCCCTGCTCCATCTCCAGCACTCAGTCCCAGATGCATATGTCCTTGTGCTAAAGTCACTGCCAATCTCTCAAATTGAGATTGCCTCCTATCCGGTACAGCCTCTTCCCCTTCAAGCTTGGTTATTTAGTAATCTCTGGCTCCCTTTTGCCCTCTCCTTGGAGGCTGGCTACATGGACCTCTTTCATTTCTCTCCGCAAGCTGGCCTGCCTTTGCCCGCTGAGCTCTCCCACTTGGTTTCCGTGGTGCACTAGCCCAGCGCTCCGCAATGGCACCTTCGTCCCTTTCCCTTCATCCTTTGGCCCTGTGGAGAGCTACAGGACAGCTCCATGCCTGCGCTGGGACAGCTGAGCATTTAGATGGGCCTTCAGCAAAGGCCCAGGCCCTCTGGTGGACCCACGTACCTCCCCTCGCCATAGCTGTCTCCCAACTTCTCTCTCCTCCTGACCTCCACTTCCTTTCTCCTTTTCAACAGCTGACCTTGTCTGTGTGCTTAAGAGGACAGAAGTCACAGCAGAAAGCATCCTCCACATCACCACCCAATCTCCAGGGCCTCTTTATCTGAACCCACTCTTTCCTCTGAGAGGGGAGGTCGTCCCTCCCTGGTCTGCCGTGCCTTTGTGGGTCCTCTGGAGTGAGACCCTCCCTCATTTATAGAAATCGTCCTTCTCCGTCTCTTCCTTCTGCCTGCCTTTATGTTCTCCCTCTTCTTCGCTGCTCCTTCCCATCCACATCAACACGCTCAACTCTCAAGGGTTTTCTTGCTCCTTTAGGGCCAAAACCTGGGGAGTGAGTTGCTGGAACTTACTGTCTCAGCTTCCTTGTTCCAGGCGCTCCTAGGTTCTCTCTGGCTCCCGCCTGCTTGACCCCACTTACAAAATGCTCGCCAGGGCCTCCAGTAGCCTCCGTGCCACAAGATAGAATGGGAACATTTTAGGCCTCCCCTCATTTGAAATCTTAGCAACCTGCCACTCACTGACCAGAACACAGCCACTGCTTTTCCAGCCTCCTCCCCGGCCACTTCTCATCAGTCTCTTTTGCCGGTACGCCCTCCTCTTTAAAAAGGTGGAGTTCCTAGAGGTTTGCTCCCCGCTCCTCTCCTCCTTGTGCAGAGGCATCCTAGGATTCTCATTCTGGATTATTGTGTCACCTATTTGTCAATTGACATTTTTTTTTCTTGTGGTGCTGAGGATCGAACCCAGGGCCTCATGTAAGCTAGGCAAACTACCACTGAGCCACATCCCCAGCCTTGTCGATGACTCTTAAATATAAATCTCTTGCTTAAATCTTTCCTTGTCTAGAGGTCCGTAAATCTGACTAAATGACATCTTCACTTGAATGTCTCATAGACACCTCAAACCCAACCAGGACATAGCTTAATTTGTCTATCTATCTCCCCGCAAGCCCCATTCTCTGTCTCAGTGAATAATAGTGTCCCACCTGTATGAATGAGAGGCTCAGGTGGCATTTTGACACCTCCTGCCATCATGGCCGGTCACCATCTCCCATCCACCTCTTGACTATTTTTATTATTTTATTCCTAGCACAGTTCATCTGGACAACCAGAGAACCTGCTCATTCTCTTTTTTTTTTTTTTTTTTTTGAGGGTGAGTGGTGTGCCAAGGATTGAACTCAGGGGCACTAAACCACTGAGCCACATCCCCAGCCCTATTTTGTATTTTATTTAGAAACAGGATCTTACTGAGTTGCTTAGCACCTCACCATTGTTGAGGCTGGCTTCGAACCTGTGATCTTCCTTTTTCAGCCTCCTGAGCCACTAGAATTAAAGGCGTGTGCCACCACGCCCAGCCTGCTCATCCTCTTCATTGCTACAATCCATTCACCTCACAGTGGTCAGAGTGATCTTCGTAACATGCTAATCTAATCTTGAACTTGGCTTAAACCTACCCAGAGCTTTCCCCTCACACTTGGATTAAAACCAAAACACTCAAAGTATACAAAGAGAGGTGGTAGGGCCTGAAAACAAAGCTCTAAAGGGGAGCAAAGACTGAAGGGTCTTTTTTTTTTTTAATTATTTTTTATTTGTTGATGGACCTTTATTTATTCATTTATTTATATGTGGTGCTGAGGATCGAACCCAGTGCCTTACACATGCAAGGCAAGTGCTCTACCACTGAGCCACAATCCCAGCCCCCAAGACTGAAGGGTCTTAACATCACCACCAATGTTTGGGCTCCTGGGCTGCCCAGTATGGTTGTCATTAGTCTTGAGGGGCTTTAAAATTTAAATTAATTAAAATCAGCTGGGCGTGGTGGCGCAAGCCTGTAATCCCAGCACTTAGGGAGGCTGAGACAGGAGAATCATGAGTTCAAAGCCAGCCTCAGCAACAGTGAGGCGCTAAGCAACTCAGTGAGACCCTGTCTCTATATAAAAACACAAAATAGGGCTGGGGATATGGCTCAGTGGTCAAGTGCCCCTGAGTTCAATCTCCAGTAGCAAAAAAAAAAAAAAAAAAAAAATTAAAATCAAATTACAACTTTAGTTTCTGGTATCACTATCCACATCTCAAGTGCTCAGTCATGGCAGCCATGTTGGATAGCACAGCTGGGGAAAGCCAATTTCACAGCACAGTGACACAGAGGGCAGGGCTACCTTCGGAAAGTAAGATAAAAGAAGATAATGTGGCTACTGGTGATGTGCGTATGCTTGGGAAAGCATGTGGAGAAACATTTTGAGGCAGAAAACAGTGATAAAAATGAATTTGATATATTTTTATTTAAATGCCCAGCAGTCTCCAAATGCCTAGGAGATAATTATAAATCCATGTTTGAAATTTCAGAGAAAGTTTAGGATTGAGATGATAAGCCTAGGATTGAGATAATAACCACCAGCACCACGGGTGTGACTAGACAATTAACAATGAAAAGAATAAGAACACCAGGCCTGCTGAGAGGAAGGAGCTGAAGAAATAACTACAGTAATACGAGGCAGTGCACATTCAGGCCACAAGGTGGCCCACTTGAAGAGTTCCCAGAAAAACCAGACCAGGAAATGTCAGCCTGTGCTCAAGTCAGCCCTACCCAGGGAAGGGTGCAGAATATGGTGGGCAACAAAAGTGGCTTATTCTAGCCTATTTCATATCTTAAGGTTTCCCCCTTTTTTATCTGCACTTCACTTACGAATCTTGAGATGCCAGTGGGTGGAATATACAGGATGTAGAGACTATCTGTAGGCACCTACTCCTACCTCTCCAATTCTTTTTTTTTTTTTTTTTTAATATTTTTTAGTTGTAGATGGACACAATATATTTATTTTATTTATTTATTTTTATGTGGTGCTGAGAATCAAACCCAGTACCTCACGCATGCGAGGCAAGCGCTCTACCACTGAGCCACAACCCCAGGCCCCTGCCTCTCCATTTCTTAGACCATGCCCCAGACCAGTTTTCCCAGCCAGCTTCTAAAATATGTTTGATTTACTCCAATTTGGAAAAAATAATGTATTTTATATGACATTTTGCCGAGAAGCAAAAAATTCCCGATCAAAATTTGCAGGTATGGAAACTGGCAGGAATATAAAGAACTTTAACCTAACATACCACAATTTTATGTTAAAAAAAAAAAAAAAGAAGAAGAGAGAGGGGATAGAGGAAGGTCAGCTAAGGGGTACCAAATTACAGTGAGATGGGAATAAGTTCTAGCATCCTAAAGCACAATAGTGTAACTATAGTTCACAACGATTTATTAGATAGTTTATAAAGAATTAGAAGAGAGGAGTTCAAAGTTTTCCAACACAAAGAAATGATACTTGTTTAAGGAGATAGAAATACTAATTACCCTGATCTGACCATTGCACATTATATACATGTAGCAAATGTCACACTGGATTGAACAAACACGCATAATTATTTTAAAATGTTTTGAGTAAAAAAGAAAGAAAACCACACTTTTGTAACTGTCAAAAAAGAGCAGTTGGGTTACACTGATCTGTGCATATGATAGGCTTCCTTAGTAACTGTTAAGTGTCCATCATTTTCTTAGATGAGGTTTTAAAGCTATTAGATTGTAACCATTGTTACCCTATTCCTCTTTCGTTAATGGTGTTATTTTTTTTACATGTTTTCATCCTAGTTAATTACTTTAATTTCTGGTATCCTTTCCTTATTTTTTTTCTACTTTGAAAAAATGATTTCCATATTCCTAAAGTTTTTGAATGAAACTTCCAAACAGAAAAACTTACCGATAGTTACAGGGAACGTGGTGGTAACAGGTACTGCTGTCGTTGTGGGTAATTTTTTGGGCCTGAATTTGTAGTGACCAATAAATCCATCTGCAGTTAAACTTAAGTCTGATAAAAACTGAATAAGAAGTTCATTTCTCTCCGACACAATTGGTCTAAAAGAAGAAAACATGTATATATATATATATATACACACACACACACACACACACACACACACATATATATATAAAGGTGTAAGTGGTACCTCTCTGAAAATAAAAATTTTCTAGTTGTCCATTAATTTTTAAAAATAGATTGGCCATTTATTTACACCTAAAAGCTAAGGCATCAAAAAGGTCAAGTCTCAATCTACTAAATGGTAAAACATTAACACAACATCTCCTGGTGTTAGCCCAGCTCAGCAACATGCACATCCCAACCCATCTCAACTACCATTATTATCCCCTTTTATGGAAGCTGAAGTTTAGAGAGTTCAAGTGATTGGCCCAAGGTCCTGTAGCAATTATGTGGGGATCAGGATTTGAACCCAGGATCCAGTGATCTGCAGAGACAGTGGTAGATGGATGCTATGCTTGGTTTTCCTCGGGCGCCTCAGGGTTTGCCTACTGGGCAACAGGGCAGTTTTTTGTTTTTTTAATTTTTTTTTTTTGGTACTGGAGATTGAACTCAGGGGCACTCGACCACTGAGCCACATCCCCAGCCTTATTTTGTGTTTTATGTAGAGACAGGGTCTCACTGAGTTGCTTAGCGCCTCGCCGTTGCTGAGGCTGGCTTTGAACTCGCGATTCTCCTGTCTCAACCTCCCTAAGTGCTGGGATTACAGGCTTGAGCCACCGCACCTGGCTTTTTAAATATTTTTTAAGTTGTTGGTGGACCTTTATTTTTTTCCATTTATTTATATGTGGTGCTGAGAATCGAGCCCAGTGCCTCACGTATGCTAGGCAAGTGCTCTACCACTGAGCCACAACCCCAGCCCCCAGGGCAGTTTTTTGAACCAACACTGTGGATTTGAGTCAGCTTGGGGAGCCAGATGCCGGCCACAGAGAATCTGATGGACAAATTCTCACTCCCTGTAAAGACACAGCCAGAGGGATTATCTTAGTGGGCTGCTCACCCTGGGATAAAAAAAGAAAGCCACGTAGGGTTTAAAGCCACTTCCATTTCATTTTTTTTTTAAACAATTTTTAGTTGTAGGTGGACACAATATCTTTATTTTATTTATTTTTATGTGGTGCTGAGGATCGAACCCAGGGCCTCACCCATGCTAGGCAAGTGCTCCACCACTGAGCTACAACTCCAGGCCCCAAACACTTTCCTTCTTTCTTTCTTTCTTTTTTTTTTTTGGTGCTGGGGATTGAACCCAGGGCCTTGGGCATGTAAGGCAAGCACTCTACCAACTGAACAATATCCCCAGCCCTGTTTTTAAAATAATAACAAAAAATCTATTCGGTTACTTCTATGTAAAAACTAATCCAGATGCAGAAAAAGCTTAAACAAGTTATTTCATTGAATTAGTCCGTGATCTGACTCAACTTTTTTTTTGAGGCACCTTCTACTGTCAAATTACTTCTTAGGCATCATGGAAAAAAGTAATGAAGCGACTCTCCCTGCACCACCCTCCCCGCCCAGCCTCCCTGAGTGGGTGGATCTGAACTTGAACCACCCAGTTAGAAAAACTGCCGGATCTTTTCCGTCTTTTCCCTTTCCTGTGCCAAGGGATGGGGCAAACATCAAACTGAGTTTCATGGCCTACATTTATACTTCTAGTCCCCAAAGTGACTAAGGTAATTTAAATAATGCTTGTGGGGTTCAAGCCTTTAACAGAAATATTCTAACCTGCTTTGGAAAAGCACAATCCCTTAAATCAATAAAAACAGTGCACTAAGCACGATCTCACCTACAATTACAAGTAAGAACAGGTTAATTGTGTTTAAATGATTACAAAAAGCACTTATTATGAGCAGCCAAGGAAGTCTCGAGACCCACTCAGGTCAGCCTTTTCCGTGTGATGCTGTAATTACAGTCATCATCCGTGGCCTTTCTGTGAACTATTCTTGGAGGCATCGTATGGGAAATTGAATTTTCTCAAGGAGGAGTATTTCAGTAACAAAGACAGCATTTTTTTCCCCCTCACTGAGCTCCGTCTAAATGTGACAGAATCACAGTGCCATAACATACCCAGGGCCAAGCGTCGCATCTGCTGATTCATGTTGCCAATAACTAGGAAGGCGAGGCGAGATCTCGCATGGATCCACTCTGCACTGGCAAATCCAAGTGTGGACAGAGATGCTGTCCCATGTGCACAGAGCCAGTTGTGTCAGCTGTGCCCAGCCTGTCACTGCATAGTGTTTTCTTCCTTCAGTCACTACGGCCAGCCAGCCATTGTATCCTGCTAGCTTTACCCCTAAATATTCCTTGATCCATATTCTTCTCTTCGTCTCTACCTCCTCAGCTTTACCTGGACCACAGAAACAACCTCCGAACTAGCCTCCCCTCTCATCTCATCTAGGATGGGCGTCTAGAGAGCCCCTGGGCATGTCACCCCTGTCTAAATGCACTTGGAGGGTTCCCACCTCTACAGGACAAGGAACCCAATGCACTCCTCCTGCTTCATCTTCAAGCCCCAAGTCAAGCTTTAGTTTCCAGAAATAGCATCTATCTCCCCTGTGTATCTTTCTTGATGGAGTTCCCTCTGCTTGGAATGAGGCTGTCTTCCCATCTGCCTCTAAATCCAATGCTTTCTTAGAGGCACTAACTCCTCCAAAGTGCTACCTCTGGTCATATGCCCAGACTGGGCCAAAAGACTCCATCCAGGACATTCCTTTGCCAATTTACCTAACTGCCTTGTTTTTGTTCCTTCTTGGTACTTATCTCTGTATTCTGGTACCTACCATGGCACCCATAGTACACTGAGCCTGACATAAGTATGGTAAGGTGATGCCCACCTACCCTAGTGGGGCTCCTAGTCATATTTTTAACAGAAGAAAAGCTCCCAGAAACAAGATTTCTCATTTTCTGCCCTACCCCAGAAGTATTCTGACTATGGAAAAATATTCTGAATAGAGAGTTAGTTGATAGGCCAGCAGTCAAGCTGTGCCAGTCACACTCCTCAGGAATGAGCTGAGGCTCAGTGATGGCCTCCCTGGCCTCCCCACTCACTGTCAAGGAAGAGCCACCAGCCTGAATTTTCTGTTTATCATTTCCTGCGTTTTTTTTCCTGTTCATCACATACATATGCATCATTAAACAGTATATTGTATAGGTTTGCATGTTTTTACACTTCATATAAAAGAAGCAGTGTGGTGTTTTATTTTTCTGGGCTTTTTTCCAACCTCATCATTGTGACTGTGAGGTTATGCACTGTTTTTGATACTATGTACTGTGTGCTAGAACACAGCTGAAACTTTCTCTTGCTAACACTGGGCTGTTTGTCCCCGCCCAGGATTAGTATAAACAATGTTGCTAAGGACATCCTAGTATATGTCTCATGGTGCACACGGGCAAACCATCTGAGACTGGTACCCCAGGAGGGCAGGTATCTGCCATATGCTAGGTCACAGGATATATGCTCATTTTCAACTTCATCAGATAATGCCAAGCTGATTTTCAAAGAGATTATGCCAATTTACACTCTTCAAAGGTTTATTCACTGCACAGCTTTCTTCTTTTGGGAATATCTTTTCATATCTTTTGCCCATTTTTTCTATTGAGTTGTCTTTTCCTTATTTTAAAATTCTTTTGGTAATGTTCTGGAACCCAGGACTCTGTCAAATACGTGCTCCAAAAATTTCAGTCCGGGGCTAGGGTTGTGGCTCAGTGGTAGACAGCTTGCTTAGCATGTGTGAGGCACTGGGTTTGATTCTCAACACCACATATAAATTAAAAAAATAAAAAGTTTCATCAAGAACTAAAAACAAAAAAATATTGAGTCTATTTGTGCCTTCTCTTCTCCCCCTTTATAGTGTATTCTGATGAAATGAAATTCTCATTTAAGTTTCTTTTTACATTGGTGATTCCCCAGTTGTTGATTTTTATGTTTTATAGATATGCATATAATTTCATTCATGTTTCATATGAATAAATGATTTCCACACTATTTTTCTTTTTTTGGTACCAGGGACTGAACCCAGGGATGCTTAACTACTGAGCCATATCCCCAACCCTTTCATTTATATATATATTTTTAATTTAGAACAGGGTCTCCCTGAGTGGCTTAGGGCCTCGCTAAGTTGCTGAGGCTGGCCTGAAACTCACGATCCTCCTGCCTCAGACTCCCAAGCTGCTGGGATTATAGGTGTGCGCCACCCACCCGGCTCCTCTTATTTTTCAGTGGAGCGCTTCTTCCCCTGCTGGCCTGTGGTTCCCTGTGATGCACACAGTCTGCACATACATTAGGTATGTGCCTGGCCTTTGTTTCTTTAGTCAGATTGCCTCCTTCTCTGCTCAAGCTGCGCTATCTTAATTACAACAGCTTTCTGATATGCCTGCACACAGGCACAGCAAGTCCTCCCGCCAGCTTTCCTCCTTCAGAATTTAATTTTGTCCACCTGCATCTTTGATGCTGCGTACTAGGTCACCCTTGCCATTCTGTGTCAATTTTAAAATCAGACTGCCAGGCTTAATGGAAAACCAATTTCAATGTTATAAATGCTGTAGTTTTTTCTATTCATGAGCACTGTATATAGCTCTATTTATTTAGGTCTTTTAAAATATCTCTTAGTAAGGATTTTTAAGTTTCTCTACTAAGGCCTTTGTAAGGATTTTTTAATGTTTATTCTTTGGTATTTAATATTTTTGTTGCTTTTAAAGTACTTTTTAAAATACAAACTTTTTTATTCAAGCTATTAAGAAAAGGTATTTTCAGTAAAACGTTTCCAACAAATAAAAATTAAATCCACAAGTCACACTTTAATTTCGTAATGTATAAAACTAAATTTGAAAGATTTTCTAAATTCAAACCAACCTGGAACCAATTCCCAGACACAGTATTTTCTCATACATTGCTATATTTATCTTGCTAATATTTTTCTTTTAGAATTCATTTTTTATGATATTTATAAGTGAGACTGGTCTCTAATATTCTTTTCTTATACTATCTCTACCTTTTGATGTCAAGTTTACACTAGACTTATAAAACTGATCATGGAACAATGCTTATTTTTCTCTAGAAGAATCTGTGTAGTGTTGAAAATTCCTGTTTCTCAGATGTTTGTTAGAATGCATGGATTTAAAACCATCTGGGCTTGGTTTTCACCCCTTGGGTAGGAAAACTTAACTTGGAAAACTTGGGTAGGAAAACATCAACTATCTTTAATTTTTTGGTAGTTGTGGCTTTTTCTTTCTCCTGTGCCCGTTTTTGCTTGAGAAGAACGGTTGTTGGTTACAGTCTTCACCTTTTGTCCACGGGGCAGAGCTTGTCCATCTGGGCTACAACATGGGGAGCAGGTGCCTCAAACTGTCCAGGGCAGACCTTGATCAACTACAATCACCCTTTTTCTGTCATTAAGTCCAGGTCTTCTTGCCTGGATCCCCGACACTCAGCCCGTTTGCCTCTCAGAATTTCCCATTCCACCCTGATGCTTGAGCTCACCTTGGCTGAGCACTGACAGCCCCAGGGGTCTGGCTCAGCGTCTGACCCTGGAGCATCCCAACTCTACTCCCCTCATCCACGTGGCCATCTAGGCCTCACTACGCTCTCCCTGCTGTTGCCTCAGGTCTGGGGTGGCCATTCTCTCTTAGTGGTGCCAGATGGGACTCAACAATTATGGAACCCAAGAATGGGTTAACAAAAACAGCATAAAATCTCCCCCAAAATACATGCAATGGGGAAATTTATTTAAAAAAACAAATTTGGGCCAGGCACAGTGGTGCATGCCTGTAATTCCAGTGGCTCAGGAGACCGAGGCAGGAGGATTGCAAGTTCAAAGCCAGCCTCAGCAATTTAGTGAGGCTCTCAGCAACTCAAGGAGACTCTGTCTCTAAGAAAATATCAGAAACAGAGGACTGGGGGTGTGGCTCAGTGGTTAAGCACCCTTGGGTTCAACCTCCAGTACCAAACAATAACAACAACAAACAAACAAGAACAAATTCAGAGTTAATAAAATATGAATGACACAGAGAGGGGCCACTTACGCAGGAGGACTGTCTCCACAATACTTTCCAATTCTTTTGGCGTCATTGACTTCCCCACCATTATACACAGCCACATAATCATATCGGCAGTAGTTATCTCGCTCCACATCAAACTTTTCAAACTTTACTTCTATAAGCTTTAGAGAAAGTACAACATTAGAAGTATCAAAATAGCACTGTTGAATAATTTCAAATGGAATTTTTCCATTTCTCAGATATATAGAATATGATGATATTTCTTTGTAAAAAAAAAAAAAAAAGCATTGATTTTGTTTCAATAATTCTTCTTTCAGGCTGAGGTTGTGGCTCAGTGGTAGAACACTTGCCAGCATGTGTGAGGCACGGGGTTTGATTCTCAGCACCGCATATAGATAAATAAAATAAAGGTTCATTGACAACAAAATGAAAATTGAAAAAATAATAATAATTCTTGTTTCCATGTATCTTAATGAGTTAACAAAACTACGGTATTTTTTGCTTTCATTATTAATCATGATAAATGATAATCTTAAACCCTGATCAACCTTGGTCTTGAGAAGTCTGCTCACTTACAGCTACAGAAGTATGCCAAACTATCTAACTCTAGCAACATGAATTAAGGTTACAATTGCTACTGGAGATGTATTCTATAACATGATAACTACAGCTAATAATGTGTGGTATGTCTGACAATTTCAAGAGTGGATCTTAAATGTTCTCACCACACACACACACACACACACACGCACGCACACAAAGGACAACCATGTGAGGTGACAGGTATGTTAATTAGCCTCATTGTGATCATCATTTCACAATGCACACATTTATCAAAACATCATGCTATATACAGTAAACATATACATTTTTATTCATCAACTATACTTTAATAAACCTGAGGGAAAAAAAGAGAAGTGAGAAAAAGACTAACTGGATAATTTGGTGTATGTCAGAATGCAAAAGGGGACTATATTCTAACTATATTCATTTTTCTCTGAAAGAAAACCAATAAAAATCAGAAGTATTATCTGGTCTATGTCCCCTGCATCAGAACATGTCAGGGTGTCTGTTGGGGGGGAGGAGAATGACATGGGCAGACAGAACTGTCCTTTTGAGGGAAGGAGACTGACGTATGTTCATATCATGCATAAAGGAGTCAAATTTTGGGGATCAGAGATTCAGGGAAGCGGCAGTGGATGGGAATGTCTTTCTGGAGTGCGTTTGCAAGGTGAGTTTGCCAAGCACAGCCTACCTAGGATGTGATAGGTCTTTGAAGAGCCTGCATGAAAGCATATCCGATGCACAGAGTCATTGGGATTCTAAAATGTTTCTTAATTATTTTTCTTTAGTTCCAAGAATAGTGTTAAATTATTCAAATGAATGGGAAATTTTGATTTAATAGGTAATCAATCGTTCCCTTGACAAGGAGATTTTTTAAGAGCACCTCCCAACATGTGAATCCAAGGAAATCTCATGGAGTTCACTGACACCATGGCCCTCAGGCAGCAATGTCCACTCTTGCTAGGTAGCAGGTGGACAGCAACTCTGTCCATCAACCTCTGGGAAGACAGTGGAAACTAATTCCTATTAATGGACATTAATTCCTACTCGATAAAGAAGAGTTGGGGCTGGAGCTGTGGCTCAGCGGTAGAGTGTTTGCCTAGCATGTATGAGGCACTGGGTTCAATTTTCAGCACTGCATATAAATAAATGAATAAAATAAAAGTCCATCAACTAAAAAAAAAAGAAGAAGAAGACTTGTCCTCTTTCTCATCTGGGTGAAGATGATAACAAGAACATCACAAATAGATACAAAGGTAAATTTTGCCTTGGAATATAATTGCCATGCACCTACAAATTTATCTACCTGTAAAAAAATCAGTGTCCATGATGGGAGAATAATGGTTGTTCATACTTTAAGCTGCTTTATAAGTATTAAAATATCTCCTACTTGGGTCCAGTGATTTCTCACCAACAACTACGCTTTCCATTTAAAAATTAGCTGAATTTTCTCTGCTTAGAAATTAGTCATATAAAAACTATGGAGAGAAGATTTAAAATAAGTAAATAGATAAGAAGATAAAGAAGAAAGCCATGAGAAAAGGTAGAGGCAATTCTGCAGTAGAAAAATTCCACAGTCTTGCACAGAAATTATTTAGCATTTGATTTTCCCACTATTTTTTTCGTGTTTGGGTTTTTTTTTTTTTTTTTTTTTTTGGGTACCAAGGGTTGAACTCAGGGGTATTGGAGCACTGAGCCACATCCCCAGCCCTATTTTGTGTTTTATGTACACAGAGGGTCTCACTGAGTTGCTTAGCACTTCGTCATTGCTGAGGCTGGCTTTGAACTCGTGATTCTCCTGTCTCAACCTCCCTAAGTGCTGGGATTATAGGCATGCGCCACCACACCTGGCTACTATTTTTCTCTTTGGGACAGAGCTGCCGCTAGTTTCAAATGCCACAATGATGATGGAAAACTCTGGCTGAAGCCAAAAGTCACATTAACAAAGCTCAAACTCAGAGAGTAAATAATCATGGAAGAGAGATGCTGAATTGCAATCTTCAAGTTAATTAAGTCGAAATATTTGGTCAGATTTACAAATGTCATGGAGAAAAAAATGATTTCAATATATTATAATTTCAAGAATTATATAATGGTTTAAATGTTTCAGAAATGTAATTTTAAATGTCATTTTAAACTGTAAACCACTCAGCTGAACTTTGAGGCTGTTCCATTATCAAATAAATGACTGTGTTTCTCTTCTGAAAAATAAAACTGAGTTTGGGGATTATGATTAAAGTGTATATGTGTGTGTTTATGTGTGTATTTGTGGGTGTGTGCTCAAATCAATGACTTGCATGGTACACTGGCCTGAATAGTTGTCCATTTTAAAAATGAATATATGGCAAATCATATGTGTATAAGTTACATGAAAGACCACCTTAGAAAAGTTGTTTTTAAAAAAATCACAATGCTGACCTCATTGTGCCTGGATTAGAATCCCTAATAGTGTCTTTTAAAAAAAGTTTTTTAGTTGTTGATGGACCTTTATTTTATTCATTTATTCATATGTGGTGCTGAGAATTGAACCCAGTGCCCTGCACATGCTAGGCAAGCGCTCTACCACTGAGCCACAAGCCCAGCCCTATAATAGTGTTTATACTAATAATAATTTTTACCAAGTTATTTTAAAAATTTTACAAATGAATTTTCATCTATTTCTGTGTCTGGTTCTGTCCTGCAATTAGTATCTGAAAGTGGTTCCTAGAAAGGGCAAAAATTCCCATGACCATGAACTAGTAAGTACAGGAAAACCAGACTTTCTTTATTGATTGCTTTAAAGCAATAAAGTTTTTGTGGAGAACTTGCACACATCTTATTTTAAACAACACCCCAAAACACCTTAAAGCAGACCAGCTTTTCTGGTGGCATCTGGTTCTGTGAAGAGGTGCTGTGGTCAGTGTTCCCTGGCTTTTCTGTCTGTGATGCTCGTGGGCTGCCTGGCATGCTGACTAGGATGACCAACAGCAGGACCGGCTGGGTTTGCCACGTGAGTGACCAGAGCTCCGAGAGCACACGTTCTGGAGGGTTTTATCCAGCCCAATGGCCGCCACTGTTCACACCACCACGCCCAAAACACCTGCTGCAGGTTTAAACAACCAGAGCGGGAATGGTCTAGCATTTGCATTTTAAAAACTGTTTTGAAAATCAAAATTTCAGAAATTAAAACCATGACTTTGCAAGTGAAGCAGTGCAAAGGAACCACTCCATCTCCCAGGAAGAAATACTGGTCCAGCAGGACCTCGCTCTCCCCATATCCTTAGCTCCAAACCAGGGGCTCTTGGGTGGGCCCCTCACACCGCCTGGGCAACTTACAAAGGCACACTTGCCTCACATTTTCGGGGAGCCTCACCTGGTTCTTTGGGGCTATGATGTGCCACACGCAGGTGACTCCTGCAGGGTAATCCCGGTCTGGCCAGTTGGGCGTTTTAAAAGAGCCAGCGGGTTTTTCAAGCCGTCCTCCACAGTACTGGTCTCCTGAAGTTATGAAATATGGGGAAAAAAGAAAAAAAAAGAAAAACACAAGTTTACATCCTAAGGTAGGTTACAGCAATACAGCCACGTGGTGATGAGGAATGCAGGGTATAGCTGACAGTACAGTAAGCCAAGGCCATAGCAGAAGCTCTCCAATTTTGTCTTTAAGAAAGTTACAGAGATCATCTGCTGCACACACAGACACACAGGCTGAACGATCTGTTACCTGACACGTCAGCACAGGACAGGGAAGGGATGGAGGAAGAGCTATAGCTTCACTTCTTTTTCTTTTCTTCATTATTTTGGATGAATGAACATAAAACATTTGAGCATGTGTACTCATTTAGAAAGCTTCTAGCTCAAAGGCTCTCATGAATTCTAAGAACCTTGAAGGTGTTGGTATTTATTAAATGCCCATGGACAAAATTTCAATTAGTTGATATACACAACTATCATTACTAGAAACCTATGTAGGCCATATGTGTGTGTATGCATATATATCTTTAATAATTTTTAAGGATAATTTTTATTTGTAAAAGCAATGCATGTCTATAAACTCTTAGCAATACAGAGAAAGTAAAAAATGATCCCAAATCCCACCACCTAAATTAACCACAATCAGTACTGACAATCATTATTTCAAACATCTACTATATGTAATGCACCTATACTGATAGGTTGGCAGAAACTAATTTTAGAAAATTATTTTCATAGAAAATTTAAATTTAATTAACAAATAAAAACTGAATTGACCCTCAAAGAATTTACATACTTTAATATTTTTTTTTTTTTTGACATAGACAATCATTCTTTTTCTGTTGTTTTTTGGTGGTGGTGTTGAGGATTAAACC
The DNA here is from genome assembly GCA_004024805.1 of Geosciurus inauris. Classification (NCBI taxonomy): domain Eukaryota; kingdom Metazoa; phylum Chordata; class Mammalia; order Rodentia; family Sciuridae; genus Geosciurus; species Geosciurus inauris. The sequence continues at coordinate 19,312 of PVHX01011553.1, forward strand.
CAGGACCTTGGGCATGTTTTGGCACATGCTGTGCCACTAAGCTCTATCTCCAGCCTGACACCACATAGATACTCATTCTTAAAATGAACATCTAAATTTAAGAAAATGTATTATGAAATTGAGTTGGGAATGATTTCTAAGACTTTTGATTACTGGGAAATTTTAAACATATACAAAATGAATAGTTAATGTAATGACCTCCCACAGTCCTGTCACCTAAATTCAACAGCTGTCACCGTTCCACTATTCCATCTGTATGGCTACCCAATCCCCACCACCTGCTTCACAGTTTTTATTACTGTTACTTCACAGGTTTGGGAGAGGTCAATCCACCTACTTTAAAACGCAGGAATCTTAGTTATGCATGTTTGGGGAATGGATGTACCTGTGTAAGCCACACTCCTACAACAATATAGAATTCATTTCTCACAGAAGTGTGGTAATCCCCTCCCAATCTGTCCATTCCTCACACCACTTCACTGGAAATTTTTTACCTTAATTTTATCATACAGCCCCATTTAAATGGAGCCAGGTAGGGGGTGCTCTTCTGGTCCAGGTTCTCATGGTCACCATGATGCACTGCCAGCTGCTACATTTGTAGTTTGTTCCTTTATGCTAGTGAGTAGTAAGTATTCCATTATGATGGAAACACTACGATTTGTTTATCCATTTTTCTGTTGATGCTCATTTGGGTTGCTTCCAGTTTACGCTATTATGAATAAGGCCACTAAGATTATATTTGTGGACATGTGTTTTCATGTGTCTTGCATAAATACCCAGGAATGCAGCTGCTGGGCAAGGAGTAAATATAGATGTTTAGCTTCATAAGAAACTACCAAACTTTCCCCCAAGGGTCTGTCACTTTAGACCTCTTCAGGTGTGACACTCCGGTTGTTTCACATCCTTGCCACCAACATGGCAGGTAGGTGATGGTACCTCCTTAATTTGCATTTTCCTGATGACTAATGATATGAAGCAATTTTTCAGGTATATATGGGCCATTTATACCTTCCTCAGTGAAATGTATGTTCACGTGTCTTATCCACTTTCACATTTGAAATCTTGATCCTTTTTATTATTGAGTCGTAAGAGTTCTTTATGTATTCTAGATTTAAATTCTTTATCATATTTTTTTGTGAATATTTTCTCTCATTCTGTAGAATGTCTATCCACATTTCTGTCTTTTTGTAAGCATTAGTTTGAATTTTAATGAAGCTTGCATGATATTTTTTTCAGCCTTTTATTTTCAATCTATTTGGTCTTTGTATTTTAAGTGCTTTCCTGCAGACAACATATAGTTGGGTCTTGCTTTTAAGCCTATTCTAACAATTGCTGTCTTCTAACTGGAGTATTTAATCCTTTATATTTAATGTCCTGATCAGTGTGCTTGGATTTCATGTGCTATTTCCTATCTGTCTCACCCTCTTTTGTTCCAACTATTCTTCCTTCCAGATTTACTTAAGTTATAATAACTTTATTGTTCTATTTTTAATCTTTTGGCTTTCAGCTATAACTCTTGCATCTTTAATAGGCATTCTAGAGATTATGATATGCACACTTAACTTATAACACCTACTTGGAGTAATACCGTACTTCTTCATGCACTATAAGTGTATGTGAGTATATAAATGTAGCTGTTTCTCTTCTCCATCCTTTGGTTGCAAATATATGCATTATGTATTCTATAATACAGTGTTAGATCTTTTATTTTGAACACATACACATAAAGAAAAGGAAAGAATACATAGCCTTTTATAAGAACCATTTCCAAGGACCTTCATGCCATCCATTACCTTCAGGTTACTCCATGAGGTCAATTCCCCAACCTGGAGAACTCCCTTCATGATTTCTCATAGCATGAGTATAAAATGTCTTTCAGATATTTATAGTGTTTATCTAAACATGCTTCAGTTTCACTTTCACTGCTGAACACTAGCCATTGAATCTGGGTTGACAGTTTTATTCCAGCCCTCTAGGAACGTGGTGACACTGCTTTCTGGCCTCTTTTGTTTCTGATTAGGAGAAAGCCTTCCAGGTGCACCAGCACACACCTGTATTCCAGAGATTTAGGAGGCTGAGGCATGAGGCCCAAAAGTTCAAGGCCATCCTGGGCAATTTGGCGAGGCTGTGCCTCAGAAGAAAGAAAGAGCCATCATTCACACTGTTGGTTTTTTTTTTTTATGTCTTTTGGCTTTATCTGATTAAGATTTTAGATTTAGATTTCTGCAATTTAATTATGATGTGACTAGGTGTGGCTTCATTTTCATTGATCCCATCTAGACTGTGTTGATCTTCTTGGCTCTATAAATTGTCGTTCTTCACTAAATATAAATAGAAAGAAATCATTATTTCTTCAATTTTTTCCTGCACTATTATCACTTCTTCTAGGACAAAAATAACAGATGTTTTAGATCCTTTGTATGGTCTTTGCGGTTCTCTCTCATCCATCTTTTTCCTTCTGCTGCTTCATCTTGGATAGTTTCATTTAAGCTCACTGACTTTTTCTGCCACGTCTAATCTACCTGTTGGTCCATCAGGTAAAATTTAAAATGTCAGATTCTGTATCTTCTAGCTCTAGCATTATCACTTTATTCTTTTTTTTTATAGTTTCTGTTTCTATTTGTTTATTCTACATACACCTCCCTTTAACTCCTGAAACAAATTTACAATAGTTCTTTCAAGTGCTTATTTGCTACTGGCAACAGCTGAGTCATCTGGGGTCTTTTTATTGACAGCTCTTTTGCCTGAATATGCACACACTTTGCCTAATCCATTACATGATTAAATGCTGCACATCATCAATATATATTACATTCTAGATTCTAAGGTGTTTCTGTGAAAAGCGATTTTTGCTGTAGCAGGTATTTTAACTTGGCTGGAGACAAACTCAAGGTCTGTCTGCCTGACAGTGGGCGCCAGCTGGGATCTCTGTTTAGTTCTTCATCTGCCAATTCTGTGCAAGGCCAACCGGGTTCTCCCCCACATTGAAGAGTTTAACTGTCAATGATGTGCGTGGATTTTACACATACCTTTCATACTTCCTGCAGCTCCCTGTTAGGATCTCCTCCCCAACATTCTGGCTGCTGTCAGCCCTCGATTTGACCCTCTGACGCTCAGGTCGGTACTGTTGCACTGCAGCCCAAACCCGGAGCAGATCCCAGAGCACCCTCAGGTGAAAGGCTGAAAATTGACTAAAGCTTCCCTGCCACAGTTAAGCTTTCAGGATTTTATCCTTGGAAGTTCCACATGTACTGACATGAAAATATCCCAAGACACACATTAAGTAGAATAAAATGAATACACGATCTTCTATATATTCTTAAAAGGCTGTCATAAAAGTACACAAACATAAATAGACACACAGAGGAAAAGATGGAAACCACTGGCATGGCTACTTCTAGAAAGGGGTTAGAGGGGGTAAAGGAATATGTTTGTGCACAGAGATCACAGCTGCCGCCCACTGTCAGGCAGACAGACTTTGAGTTTGTCTCCAGCCAAGTTAAATACCTGCTACAGCAAAAATCACTTTTCATAGAAACAGCTCAAAATCTAGAGTGTAATATATTTGGTGATGTCCAGCATCTAATCATGTAACGATTATGTGAACAGAGGAGGAAGCTTCACTTATGACTCCACAAATTTCTATATTGGAATTTTTATAAGAATGCATACATTTAAGATTTTTTTTAATGGCATCTTGATAGTTTAATGGCATTCCTTAGCTCTCTGTTGGAACTGCTCTAAGCTTTAGATTAAAAAATAAACATTCATAAAGTGCCAAGAACGGTGCCTGACACACACAGGCATTCGGCCACCGTGAGCTGCCATTACTGCTGTTGCTGCCATTGCATGGAAACAATACCTCTTTCATTTGGTTCAGCAGCAGAGAACATGGCCATGAAGCCATTGCCGGCTGTGTTGGCGTCGGAAATCATCTGCACCATCATCTTGTTCCCGCTGGACACAAGGGCTCCAGGTCGGAAGGTGCCGCAGAAGCGCCCAATGCGCTGTCCGTTGGTGTGGCCATTGTAGACGTCCACAAAGTCATAGCGGCACAGATTGTCACTCTCGAGGTCTATGAATCGGAAATTAAGAACGACTACTTTTCCCTCAGGAACCTATGGAGAGAAAGGCCAAATGAGAGAAAGGCCAAATGGAAAACTGTTATGAAAAAAAGAAGTCTGAGGACTTCATTCGCAAGTACCCAAGTCTGTACGTGGACATAATTCCAGGCTGGGGTGCAGCACAGTGGCAGGGTACCTGTCCTTCATGCCTCAGGGCCTGGGTCCCCTGCCCAGCACCCCCACCGAAGTCCCCAAGATGATGCTTTTTCTTCTCTCAAATCTGAAGTAAGCAGGGAAAGTTTTCTAGCTACAGCATTCTTAATAAAATGCATGTACTTATTTTTTTTAAGCAATTTCAATGTTTACCAGGGTATACAATCTTATACTTTTAACAATGGATCTCCACAAAGCTGCAAAATATTGGATCAGTCTTATGGGTAAGTCATTGCCTACAAAGAACAGCCCTTCTGACTGACCCCAGCACATATTTAAATATTCTAAAATACCAGGGCACCCAGACAGACTGCGCGGCAAAGAAACAGCTGAAATATCATTTCTTACAAATATTACAAAGGGATAATCTTAAAATCTGGACCATTTGTATTGATTGAGTTAAATGAGTAATTACAGAATCGTCTCTTCTTCAAGTCAGTGAGTTTTATGAAATTTTATTTGTTTTCCAGGTGAAAATTTCACAAACGAGGTAGACTGGAAATACAAGGCACTAGTGACTACAGAGATAACTTGCACTTCCTCATCAGCTTTTCTCACTATAATTTCTCCCCTACAAGTTCTTATCATGCTTCTTTCTTTGTTCTCGAAGTAGAAAAAGAAGGCTACAAAAAGGCTACAAAATACATAAATAAATAAAACCCAAAATAAATAGCTATAGAAGCATTTGGTAGGGGTCTCAGGTTATGGAAGCCCCATCCCTTCCCAGGTCACACCACTTTGTAATGGTGTGACCACTGCATTCCCATTGCCCAGTCATAAAGTCTTGATCACGTTTGTTTCACCCTTCCAACTCGTAAGAATTTCGTTCTGTACAAACTTGCTTATGCCATGACAAAGAGCAGCAGTTAGAAAAACCACACATACAACCAACGATTGGTTTATATTGGTCTAAAGTAACTCAGACTTAAGGGTAAAGAGACACGGGAACATTAGTACAGCATCTCTGTGTCCCTGAGTTCAATGCCTAGAACTTGTTTTTCCTGCAATAAGAGGAAGTATTTGCAGGGTTATTTGCTTTTGCTCTCTCTTCTCTCTCTCTCTCTCTCTCTCTCTCTCTCTCTCTCTCTCTCTCACACACACACACACACACACACACACCATGGTACATACTGAACCTGAGTATTAAAATGCTTTGCTATGATGTATTTCAATAGCTAAAAGCATATCTTAATGATGCAAATACCAGGAGCTCCAAAGCCCCCACCTAAAAGCTGATGGCAGAAAAGCAGCCGATTGTAAACAGAGCTCCCTGTTGTGGGTCCCTCATTTGTTGTTGTTGTTTTGCATGTAACCTCTATCCTGTGGTCAGAAATCTATCAAAACGTGATGATACATCTAAAAGCTTAAATATCGGTAAGTTCCCTAGGAATCACTGAAAAAAAAATCCTGGCCATGAAAATAATTTCCAACCATAATCTACTTTATCATTGCCTGAATGAGAACTGGTGTCAACGTATGCAGGTAGCTCCCAGCTAGGGACGCGGAGAGATCCCTCCTCAGAAGGAAGGGAGATAGAAAAGAGGAGAGGGGGAGGGGGAGCCTGGGCACAGGGTGGAGTCCTCAGGTCCATGAGCTGAGGCAGAACCGCAGAGACTGAGCCCCAGAGGAGGGGCAGCCCGAGGGTGCGCTGGCTGTGCTGCAGAGATGGGAGGCCCAGCTAGGGAGGCAGGAGGGTGGCTGAGGCTGTGGCTGAGTGGAGGGAGGTGAACACCCTGGAAGAGTGGGTTCAGCGCCACGGAGGTTAGCAATCGAGGTGACTGCTGACTCTCACAAACTGGGAGGCACAGAAGGGACAAAGCCTGATAAGAGATGGACTGGGGGAGGGGCGGGGATCTGCGATGAAGAAGATGGACAAGCCTTTCAAGGGGTTTTGCTGTCACGATGAACAGACAGGAGGGAAGCTGAAGGAGAGATGGGGACAGATTCCCCAGGGGCCTGCGGTGGGATCAGCCCTGGAGGGGCGTTTGCATGCAGATGAGCTCAGAGGGGAAGGACGCTGGGAGACGTCCTGGAGTAGGCACAGGGCCAGTGGAGTCTCAGGGGCAAGGCTGGCTGGGCCCCAGGAGGCCGAGATGGGGAAGCAGAGGCAGGCAGGATGGTGGAGGCGGGTGAAAGCATATGGATTTTTTTTTCGCTTTTGTTTTCTTGGTGAAAAGGAAACAAGGTCATCAGCAGCAAGTGCAGATGGAAGAGAGCCTGCCTGCGGGAGTTTGGGACCAGAGGAGAAGGCATGCGAAAGAAAAGGCAGCAAGAATAAAACAGAAACGGGCTGGAGATGAGGCTCTGTAGTTAGGAGCCCCTGGGTTCAATCCCTGGTACTGGGGGGGAAAAAAAGGCAGCAGCTGAGCAGCTGAGCACCTCTCAATGCCCTGAGACCAGACCTCTTACCAGGAGGGGGCTGGTGGGTGGAGGCACAGGCCAGGTGCAGAGCAGGATTTAAGCCACGGAGCCGGGTGGGAGGAGGAAGCGAGGAACAGGAGAGTGGAGGATGTAGCCAGGGAGTGACCACAAAGGCAGACTGGAATCTAAACTGTTAAGTGCCGAAGAAACTGATGAGGGCAGAAGCAGCTAGACTGTGGGGTAAGGACAGAAGGGCAGTGGAAGTGGGAGACAGAGGAGGGAGGGAGGGGGACCCGAGAGGATCAGCCACAGCTACTGAAATCACAGTGATTACAAGAGGAAGAGAGGGGAAGGCAGTGACTGCAGAGCGGGAGCTGAAGTTGGCAAGAGTGGGGAGGACCGTCCCTGGGTCTTCAGAAGGGGACAAGGCAGGCTTAGGGTGACAAGGGAAGCTTAGGGTGACAGGGTTCCACTGGGAAGTTCTCCATTCCTGGTGCTCAGGTGTTTCAGTCAGCTTTTTCTTCACTGTGATCACCCATGTCCAGGAGGAAAAGTTTATTTGGGGTTCACAGTTGCAGAGGTTCAGTCCATGGTCAGTTGGCTTAATTGCTCTGAGCCCAAGGTGAGGCAGAACATGATGGCATGGCAGACAGAAGCAGCTCAGGACACAACAGCCAGGAAGCAGAGAGAGAGAGAGAGAGCGCGCGTGCTTCACTCACGGGGACAAAATACAAACCCCAAAGGCACACCCCCAGTGACACACCTCCTCCCGCTACACCCGACCTACCTACAGTTACCATCAAGTTAATCCTTATTACTGGATTAACCCACTGATTAGGTTACAGCTCTTATAATCATTTTACCTTTTAATGTTCTTCCATTGACCCACACATGAGCTTTTGGGGCACTCCTCATATCTAAACCATAACCTCAGGGAATTCTGTTGATTCTGTCTGTAGTCAGGTGCTGAAATAGATCACAGGCCTTTGTTCCAATGGGACAAATTACACATTTCCAAAAGTTCTGTACCTTCTCTCATTTCAATGAAAAGATGAGGTTTCTCTAGAAATGGGGCACAAATACGTTCAACAATAGAAACTGGGTTACCTCATTGTGATTTTGTACACCTGTTGATTCCCAAAACCCCGACAAACATTCTTCTGTAACAGAGCAGAAGTGATCGGCACCAGTATGGGACTACAGTAACCAGAGATGTCATCGTGTATTGAAGGCCAAAGAGAAATTATATTATACCTGAAAACACATGCTGTTGTGAATCTTTTCAATATAATACAATGTCTGCTCTTCATTTTCTCTATGAACGGTGAAGGGTCATTTCTATAGGAGCATCAAATTACATCTCATGTCCTGGGATGCAAACTTTTTTTTTTTTTTTTGGTACCAGGGATTGAACTCAGGGGCACTCAACCATTGAGCCACATCCCCAGCCCTATTTTGTGTTTTATGTAGAGACAGGGTCTCACTGAGTTGCTTAGCGCCTCACCGTTGCTGAGGTGGGCTTCGAACTCGCGATTCTCCTGCTTCAGCCTCCCAAAGTGCTGGGTTTAAAGGCATGCACCACTGCACCCAGCCTGTGATACAAACTTTGATGAGAGTTCCTGACTGTTATTCGAAAGGACGTTGGAAAGTTGGTCCTTGAAAACAAGCCTTCTGCTTGAAGAATCTAGTCTATATTCTTGATTTCTTTGATAAGGATATTTTTTAAAATACAGAAAGATACATCAAATAATGTAACAAGTACCCAAATACCAACCATCCATTTAACAGAATTGACTTCTGTTAAAATTCTGTCAATTCATTTTAGTCTCCTTTAATAAAATAAATAAAACATTTCAGATAAAAATGAGGTTTCCTCTGTCCTCATCCCAGGCATCCTCCTTTCTTAGAGCAACTATTCCTACCCACTGATTGGGTGTCCTTCCCGGCCACTCAGAACATTTTATACACAAGGATATGTACAGATGCAAAATATAATAGCTGTGTTTTTCAATGTTTTAGAAGTTAATGAAAATAGTTGTACACGGTGTTCTACAAGCTGAGCATCTTTGAATTTTCTGGATGAGGAAGAAGAGAAAAAGGGAAAGATAAAAATTAAAATTAAAATACACAGGACTTTCACAAGCTATTCCTTTCTCCAGGAACTCGTGCCCACTTCTGCCCTTCTCTCACTCATGCTTAGGGTCTCAGTTCCAAGGTCGTGCCTTCCTGGAGGCATTCCCAGACGCCCTCCAGTGCCCCCAGGATGGGCTCTGCCCAGCTGGCAGCCCACCCACCAGGTCTCTGGGAAGCCTCAGCCCACTTACTGTGATAAAGATGGTACCCCAGGAGGCAAAGAGCCCTCCTGCCTTGCTCAGTGTGGCACCCCCAGGCTCTGGCACAGTGCATAGCCTCAAGAAGAGACTCAACATCAAAACCACTTGTTCAACAAAAGACTCCCCTAGGTACTAAGTGAAACAGCTTCCTTGTACCAATCATGGACAGGTCCCTCCCCAGCAGCTCACAGCTCCTGTCCTTGTATTTCCTACCTTGCCTGCAGCACAGTGCCAGCAGGCCACTCTCCTAAGTCATTCTCCATAAAAACAAGGCACATATCCTTTTGGAAACTTTATATTTCAAATCTTCTATAACTGCTAACACTCAACCCGAAAACTCAATGAGCATGATTTTTTTGGTGGCAACTGGATGAAGCTACTGTTTGGGGGACTGTACTGACCAGGGGATCCCTTATCTGCCTGTAGGAAAACAATCCTCTGTCCCTGCTTTTCCCTGTCAACAGCTGGCTCATGCAGGCCAAGGCCTGGCGCTGCAGAAATGACCTCAGCTCACCCGCAGCCCCTGGGACATCCTTACCGTCACAGGTGCAGGTGCCAAGTCTGTCCATGCTGAGGCTCCAGCCAGTAAACACGGGAACTGCATTTTAAGCTGATGGTGTGCATTTCCGGGACACCAAGAGCTAAATGCAAATATGAGGCTAGCTTCATTTTGTGGAGGAGTCCACTGCTGCAGAAATGGGAAGCCTCCTTGCATCTGTAGCTTTTTCCTCCCAAGACTTTAGTTACTACTTTGAGCAAAAAGATCTGTTTGTGCAGCACATCTAATTTTTTTTTTTAAACCATTGTTTTAATCTAAGATTTCCCTTTTCTACAAATAGACGTTTGGTAACTCATGCTCTAAAATGCAGACCACAGTTTATTTACAAAAAAGCCCAAGAGGCACCCATGCTCAGTGTACCTTGCACACGGCCCCCAAATGTAAGTTAGAACGATTTATATACAAATTATGTATATTTAGCTATCTTTCAAGAGGAGGACAACTCAGAAGCTTCCAAGGCCTTATTCCTGTGTACATTTCAATATTATTCTTTTAAAGAGAAAGTTTGTACATATTTAGAAAACAAAACACATAATTAGTGAAAATAACACGTGATGTTATGAGCTGGGTGTAGTGGTGCACACCAGTAATCCCAGCAACTTGTGAGGCTGAGGCAGGGGATCTGAAGTTTGAAGCCAACCTCAGCAATTTAGCAAGACTCTGTCTCAAAATAAAAAAAAAATAAAAAGGTCTGGGAATGGATCTCAGTGGTAAACTGCCCCTGGGTTCAATCCCCAGCACCAAAAAGAAAAATGGGGGGATAAATGATGTTATGAACATTTTCTTTTGTTGTCAGGAACTTCACCAAAAAAAAACCTTTACCAGCTTGATGTCTGGAAGAAGGGAGGGAACCCCATCCACATCAAGTTCAGGCCACAAACACCTGTGGAGATACAATTATACTGCTCTGCTGAAAACCACCCAAGACTTCCCCACTGAACTTGGAACAAGATTCCCATCTTAATTATAATGTAGGTAGTGCGTATCAGATGCCAGGTTATTTATCTAAGCAATGTACACACAATACTTCATATAACCCATTACAGCAATCTTATGCCAGTGATATTAGCAGCCCAGAAACTGAGGTACAGAAAGGTGAAGACGCTGCATGATATGGTCCCTATCTTTCATCTTTCCCCTTCATACAACGAGTTGGCTAGCCACTTTTCTGTTTAAGGAACCCATCAAGCTGGTTCCTACCTCAGGGCCTTTGCACAGTCTGGTCCTCGTGTTTGGTACAGCCTTCTCCATCATATTCAAGTGTCTGACTTCACGTCACTGCTGAGGTCTCAGCTCAAGGGTTACCTCTTCAGAGAGGCCTATCCTGAGCCACTCAGTCACTTATCACACATATCACATAGCCAGGTTATTTCTTTATAATTATTTATCATTCATCTCATCCCGAGAATATACACAAGTTTGCCAAGAGAAATGCAGAGGAACAAAGCAGAATCAGAGTAACAGGAACTCTAAGTGACACAGGCAGGAGGGGGAGATGGGCAGCTGTGCCAGGAGTTCCTGGCGTAGGTTCTGGAGCATTAAATAAGGGATATTCCTTTCCACAGGGGCTTGTCCTGTCATTGTCACCGGGACCCCAGGGTGGATGTAAGTGATGGCTTTGGGTGAGTTACACATTCATCATGCACTTTTTCTTGAGAACTGCAAGTTCACTGCCTAACTTTTCATTAAACATGAGCTTTCTTTTTAGCTGTTTGTTCCTGCAAAGGTTGCCTGCAAGATAAAACAGCTTTAGCAAAGAATCAAATAAAGAGCTGTAGATTTATAACAAGCAATACATTTCAAAAACACTCCAGCGAGAGCATTCAAGCAAGCTGTTCTCCGGCAGGACAGCCTCCTTTTCCCAGCATGCACCGCTTCTATACCAAATCTATACTTTCCCATGTTTCCCATGAAACCAGCCAAGTGCACTCTGGTGGCTTCAAGTGTTTCACCAGCCACAGCTGCAACCACGGCACTGGTACCTTGAGTGGGAAATAGGAGCAGCAGCATTGAATACCATCCCTCTCCCACCCAAGATGAGAAGGACCAGCTGCAGGGCTAGAGTGGTGGCTCAGTGCTACAGCGCTTGCCTAGCACATGTGAGGCCCTGGGTTCGATCTTCAGCACCACATAAAAATAAATAAAATAAAAGTATTGTGTCTATCTACAACTAAAAATATTAAAAAAAAAAAAAAAAGAAGAAGAAGAAGAAGATGGAGGAGCTGCATCCAGCAGCTAAGCCTAGAGTATAAGATTAGCATGTGCCCTTGAGAAGTGTCAGCTGTGTCAGGAAAGGGTGGGGAGAGACCCAGGTTCTTGCTGCTTATCTTCTGCATTTAACCCCACATTGGAAAGAGCACTCAGCACTGTGCCGACACACTTCTACACGAGACCACGGCAGAAGACGAAGAGCACAGCAGAAGCTCTAACAAATGCATCCTGGATGATTCTACAGCAACTCTTAAGAGTAATATTTTTTAAAAAATACAATGAAAAATCCATGACAAATGGGAAATCACATGGGATATCCAAAGGGTAAGTACATACTGGAACTTTCCAGAACACATGAGGACTTATAGCCATCCAAGCTTTCGGGCATCTAGGCCTCTCCTCTACTGCTTTAAGCTGCCCCACAGGATCCCAACACCCATGCGCTGAATGAATGAATCACTGCTGAATGAATGAAGGATGAAAGGTGAGCAGAAAGGCTTCAACCCCTTTAGAATAATGAAGTTCAGCGCCCACCCGAGTCTGGCACTCCAGTCTCAGCCCTGAAATCATCCACTGTCTTGAGCACCCGACCACCCTTTCTCAAACATGCCTGGCCCTTTCCTTTCCCGCCTCTGAGGTCACACCTGCACTCCTTGCCTGGAATCTCCCACTGCTGACCCTCAGGGGCAAATACACCTTCCCAAGGAACATGCCCTCTCCCGCCCCAGTGCCCAAACCTGGGGACACCTTATCTTCCCTCTGGCACTTCCAGACCTCAGTGATCTCTCTCCCTTGGCAGAGTCCTCGACATCCACAGGTAACATAGGTGGCTTCAGGGTGTGCCTTGTCTCACAGTGGACTGTGACCCTTGCACAGGCAGGGCTGTTCCACTCTGAGTCATCTGTGTCTGCGAACCTGACGCAGCTGGGTCCAGGCATCCAGAAAGGGCAGGGACAGCATGATGGAGAAGGAAAAGTGTCCTATCTTTATTTCATATATTGTGGTCTCAGATGTGTGAATAGTTTTGGGATTTTCTGTGTCATTTGCTTATTTGGTCTCCAATCAACAATTATTCATTAAATACCAGCTGCCAACAGAGTAACATACATCTGCTAGGATAAAACAAACTCCAGCCGGGCACAGTGATACAAGCCTGTAACCCCAGAGGCCACGTGGCTGAAACAGCAGGATTGTGAGTTCAAAAAGCCAGCCTCAGCAACTTTGTGAGGACCTAAGCAACTTAGCGAGACCCTGTCTCAAAATAAAAAAAATAAAAAGGGTTGGGGATGTGGCTCAGTGGTTAAGCTCTCTGGTACCAAAAGAAAGAAAAGAAAGAAGGAAGGAAGGAAGCAAGCAAGCTTGCTTGCTCATATACCTGTCCCTCAATCCATGTATACAGGATTATAATTTTTTTAAAGGATAGTAATTTCTTTTAGTTGTGTTTCATGACTGCAGATAAGTCATAAAAATTAAACCTAGCCAATTTCTCTACATCTTCTCCCAAAAATGGAACAAAGTCCTTAAGTCATTTTAGGACATTCTTTCAATTCTCCAAAAGTTGTCAACATGAGTTAATGCAGAACAGGATGAACATGACTTGTAGAGATTTCTGGAGGAAAAAGTGTCCCCACCCTCAACTACTAGTACATGTTGTCTGACAGCAATCTTAAGGGCAACAGATACAAACACCAGAGGAGCCTTATGCGGGCGAGGGCCATTCTGTCCTGTAGCACTCACGTTTTCTTAATGACATGAGTCTCATTTTTTTCCCCAAAACTTTTATAAGATACAGCTGATTTCTATTCAATGGCTTAAGGGAAAAAAAAAAACTGAAATTGACATTCTTAAGATAGTTCTGTAATCTGAAATTTCATCAGATAAATCTGTAATGTATCAGGAGCACAAAATTATACTGATATCTTACTAAGAATGAAACAAAAAGCCTGTCCCTTCTGGGATGAGAGAAATCAGGTAATGAACACATTTACAAGAGAACAGATGCACTTATGAGTCCACACGTCCTCCTGAACAAAATAAGCAGGACTTACACGGCAGCGTCTGGTTGCCACAAGAGAACTAAACCTGCTTCAAAATCCAATTTATATATAAAGCATTAATGTCCATAGTCTATAATCTAAAACAGCACCATAAGGCTTTAATAGGAAATAACAGTCCCCTGATATCTACTCCTCAAAGACAACTGATTTAACTCCAGCTTTTTTTTTTTTTTTGTCCTGGAATTCATTTCTTTGTTTCTTAACAATAAGCTATGCTGCCATTTCTTGATTTATCTTTTTTAATCTTTATCTCTGTGTTTCCTATTATTCCCTTTTCCCCCATCGAATTTCTAGTTAAATCAATATTTACAATTTCCATTACTACAACCACATAAATATTATTCACTATTGAGCTAAACTGTGACATTTCTTGTTTTTTTTGGGGGGGGGAACCAGGGGTGCTTAACCACCAAACCACATCCCCAGGCCTTTTTATTTCTTATTTTGAGACAGGGTCTTACTAAATTCTTTAGGGCTTCTTGTATAACTTGTTTGTTTTACCTAGACTAGAGCTAATAATTGCCCATTTTAAGGTTTGCTTAGTTTTCTATGTAGGTATCACTAAAACCTCTCTCAGTAATGATCAGGCCTACAGTTTCCATTTTCTTCTTGGAAACCACCTTCGGGCACCCTCAATCTTCCTTCCCTGTCCCTGTCCCGTCAGGACTGGTGACTCTCACAACTGGCAGGCTGGAACTTTGCTTCATCACTAACTCAGGAAATCCCTCAGGGCTCCAGTGTCTTTTTTCTCACCTGCTTCATTCCCTCATTTTGCTGGAGCTCATCCTCTTGTAGTTTTCTTACAAAGGGTGTATAGAGATCAAATGTTTAAGATTTTGTGTATCTAAAAATGCCTTTTTCTGTACTTGTAGTTCTCTGCCACTTGAGGTACAGAATTTTGTAGTCAAAATATTTTTCATCAGAACTTCAAGGGCATTTCCCCCCTACCTTTCTAGCTCCCCGTAGGCTGGTGCTGTTCTTCTTTGTATGTGATTTCCCAGCCTTCAGAAACTTGCAGGATTTTCTTGTCTAGATTTTAACGAACATGCTTTGTCTTTTTTCATTCACTGGGGTGACTCTTATTTCTCTAATAATTCCCTCCTTCCGTATTCTCTGTTCTCTCTGGAACTCTCATTATTCAGTCGGGACTTCCTGGATAGTTCCTCTGATTTTCTTATCTTTTCAATATTATATCTCTTCTTTTTTTCTATTTTTTATCTTCAAGTTTATTTCCTTCAATTAACTTTTCATTGCTACTATTGAGTTATGAATTTCCAAGAGTGTTTACTATGTTACTGTTTCTTTTTTCAGCATCCTGGTTTTACGTGCATGGGACCCTTTTAAAATCTCCCTGAAGAGAAGGATAATAGTTTGATATTTTCTTCTGCTCTGCATTATCTCTGTTTCTTTGGAATTTCTGTTTTCTGTGTGCTCAGGGATCTGCTTTTCCTGTAAGAGGCTTTGCTATAAGGTTTAGGAATTGTCACCTGCCCCTTCCTATTCAGAATTGAGGAGAGGCTGATAGAATCTCCAGGGCAGGGTTCGCCTCCAGTGTGATGGAGACAGAAGGCCTCCCAAATGTCAGTATCTGGGTGGAGGTCCTTTCTCTGGGGTGGATCATCTCTAAGACCCTTTGATGACTTGTCTAAAGGGTAAAGAACTTGCTTCAGCTTTCATGGGAGGAACAGGGAGAAAGGGGAACAGGGCTCTCACAATCTAGTACACAGACTTTAATATAATTACCCTGACTTCAGTGCTGCACCTTGGCCTGGCCTCGTCTGGTAGACTTCTCCCAAGTCCAGAGCCCTCTGGTTCCCAGAGTAAAAGCATCACCTTGATGGACAGAGAAGAGAAAGGACGTGGAAGGGAAGGGAGGCAGGTCCTTGCTGCCCAGGGTGGAGGAGGGAGCCTGGGAGAGCGTCTGTTTTGACAAAGGCATTCAAACGTAACTCCAGTTCTTAACTTCACCAGCAATTGTTGGTTCCCATGGTAAATGTTTAACTTTAAAGGAAAGTTTTCCAAAGTGGCTGCACCATTTTATATTCCTACCAGCAGTGTACAAGAGTCTCCATTTCTCCACATAGTTAACAACCAACACTTGTTATTATGTGTCTTCTGATTACAGTCATTCTAGTGGGTGTGAAATGGTAGCTCACTGTGGTTTTTGTTTGCATTTTTCTAATGACTGACCATGCTAAGCATCTCTTTATGCACTTATTCTCTATTCACTTATCATTTTTGGTGAAATGTCTATTCAAATACTGGGCTTTTTTTTTTTTTTGTTAATCCTATAAAACTTTTCAAATACAAATTGAAAAGCATCAAAACTTAGCTTGTAATGGAGATGAGCATCGGAGCTACACTGCAGATCTGGTTTTATACAGCCATATTATGCCAGAGAACGAGAGGCCAGGCACCCCAGACAGTGTGCTCAGTGAAGACACAAAACAGCAGTGAGCTGGTGACAGTATCTCCTGGAGACTGTACTAGCTAGGGACATTGCTTCTCACTTTAATTTTTGGATCAACCATAATTTCTACAGAGATAAAAAGAAACAACACCCTGATAAGGATAGAGGAACTCTCTATGCTTTTCAGAGAACAATATGAAAAAGCAGAAATTAAACTACATGGAAGTCTTGGGGTGTGGCCCAGGGGGACAGTGTGTGCTTAGCATGCACGAGGCCCTGGCTTCAATCCCCTGTATGAAAAAACAAAACCAAATAAACCACCACCAACAACAAAAATACATGGGGAAGTTTTAGGAATAACTACAAATATAGATATTATTATCGTCAATATATTACCTTGTATAAATATACCAGCAAAATCAAAGTAAGTAGAGAGAGCTTTGAATAATTGATATGACTGGGTAGGAAGAAAGGAAATGTAGACAAATCCAGGCCTTTTAATCTACAGCTTGTTTTTTTCCCTTTTAAAGAATATGATTCACTTAATTTGTTCTTTGGTATCACTGTAATAACGATGTCCAAAAGACTCCCTGTAAGCAACAGAAAAACAGTCAGGATAAGCGAATAGATCAATGGAATTGAACAGTCCAAACACAGGCCCACACTTATATGGTCAATTAATTTTTGGCTCAAGTATCAAAGCACTTCAATGAGTCTGATGGTTCATTTTATGTATCATCTTGATGGTGCTGAGGGATCCCCACACGGGCTGGAAAAACATTATTTTGGGGTGTGACCGTTAGGGCAGTTCTGGAAAAGATTAGCATTTGAGTCAGTAGAATAAGTTTGGAAGGTCCACCCTCACCCACGCAGGCTGGCATCCACCACCCTAGCAAGGACACAAACAGAACAAAAAGATGCAAGAAAGGCGCATCCCATCTCTCTTCGTGGGCTGCGATGTTCATTTTCTCCTGCACTCAGACCCTGAAGCCCCTGGCTCTCCACTGGGACCCCAGACCTTATACCAGCAGCCCCCTGGTTCTCAGGCCCAAGGCTCAGACTGACTTATGCCACCAGGTTTCCTGGTTCTCCAGCTTGCAGACAGCAAATGATGGGACTTCTCAGCCTACACAATTGTGTGAGCCACATCCCATGATCAAGCAGTCAAATTAATTAACAAAATCTCTTATTGTCTCTGTTTCCCTGGAGTCCCTCGGCTAAGACACTGGGTGAAAGGACAGTATCTCCAAAAAATGTTTAAAAAAAACCCCTGGAAACCCACATAGAAAAATATGAATTGTGATGCCATACATACCATACAAAAATCAATTTGAAATGGGTCACAGACATAACATAAAAGCTGAAATTATAAATGTTCTAGAAAAAGATCCTCTATGATCTTTGCAATCCTGGGTGGCAAGAAAGCACTAATTGCAAGAGTGAAAACTGGTAAATTTGATGTCAAAATTTTTAAAATTTTGCTGGGAATCATGGTACACAGCTGTAATCCCAGTGACTAGACTTGAGAGGCCAAGGCTTGGGATATTTAGTGATACCCTATCTTAAAATAAAAAATATAAAGAACTCAAACTTTGGTCAAAGGGGATGGAGAGGAGGGGACATGGGGACAGGAAAGATGGTGGAATCAGATGGACAGCAATGCCCCAGGTACATGTATGACTGTACATACGGTGTGACACTATATTTTGTACAACCAGAGAAATGAAAAGTTGTGCTCCATTTGTGTACAATGAATCAAAATGCATTCTGCTGTCATGTATACCTACTTAGAATAAATTTTTAAAAATACAAAAAAAAAGAACTGTACCTCAGTGGTAAAGTGCCCTGGGTTCAATCCCCAATTTTTCTTTCAACTTTTGCTAATCAAAAGACATGATGTAGAAAATGAATAGCTAAAGCACAGGTGGAAAGAAAATATTTGCTATACATGTATCTAACAAGGAACTTGTATTCAGAATCAATGAATTATAATTTAATGATAAAGGACAAATAATCCAATAAAAATAGGGGAAAAAGAACAAACACTTCACAAAAAGTAATATGCACATGAAAGAGCCCCATCTCCATCATCAGGGAAATGCAAACTAAGACCACAATTCAATATTACTAAACACCCATTAGAACAGGTAAAATTTAAAAGCCTGATGAGGGTCGGGGTGTAAGCAGTGGTGGAGTGCTTGCCTAGCACACACAAGGACCTGGGTTCCATCCCCAGCACTGCGAACAAACAAAAATGTCCAGAATGTGGAGCAAATAGAAATTCCAGGCATTGCTGGTGAGAGTGTAAAATGATCAACCAATTTGGAATCTGGACCAGCAGTTTCTTGAAAAGATAAAACATGTACTTATCCCACAACCCAGAAACTCCTAGAGAAAAAGAAATATGGATGAATAAAAATACCTTTCAAAAAAGTGTTCATGGCAGCTTTATTCATAACAGTCCAAATCTAGAAAAAACACAAATGCCTGCTGGCAGGAGAATGCACAAACCAACTGTGGCACACCCACACATGGAATCACACTCAGCAACACCAGGAGCAAACTACGGTACCTGCAAGCACATAGATAAACCAAAAAGCATTCTAGTGCGTAAAAATTATCCAGAAATAAAGCAGCACATACTTTTCAAGAGTAACCCACTTTTATGATGTTCTAGAACAGGAAAAACTAAGCTATGCTGTATGCCCCTCGTTGGGGAGGGATGAATGGGCTGGGAAGGAGCAAAAGGGATGATTCTGCTCTGGAAATGCTCTCTGTGGTTTGGGTTACAAAGATGCGTGCATTCATCAACCTCAGGGAATTGCAAATGTAAGGTCTGTGCATGTATGTAAAGTACACCTAAAACAAAACTAACAGAGAAACAACAGAGCCGTGCAGGTGCTATGAACATATATAGGGAGCAATCCACTGAGTTCAGAGCAGTGCTGGCCACTTAATTAATGCTCAATGACTGTTGGTTAGAATTATAAGCCAGGCGCGGTGGCGCACGCCTATAATCCCAGCACTTTGGGAGGCTGAGACAGGAGAATCGCGAGTTCAAAGCCAGCCTCAGCAATGGCGAGGTGCTAAGCAACTCAGTGAGACCCTGTCTCTACATAAACACAAAATAGGGCTGGGGATGTGGCTCAGTGGTCCAGTGCCCCTGAGTTCAATCCCCGGTACCCACCCCCCAAAAAAATTATAAGTATTATCTATCACGGCAAAGCTACTGGTTAAATGCCATTCACAAGACTGCAAACTTGAAACCTGTCAGGAGAAGTCTGAAACTGATACGCATCTGTATAACAGACTGCAAACAATTCTAGTTATATTCTATTATGATGTTATCTCTCATAAGAACTCAGTTATTTATGACATACCACATCCAATTTATCCTGTCTTATTAATTTTACCAACTGCATCCTTAATCAACAGCCGCTCCATATATAAATAACTTATATGATTGGGCTGGTGATATAGCTCAGTGCAGAGGAGTTGCCTAGGCTTGGAACCCTGGGCCTGTGCAGGATAAACAGGCACTGTATCATTGAACTCCACCTCCAGCCTGACTTGTGGTGCTTGTTTTCAGCTCAGAAAAGTACTTGATGTGGTGGCACACACCCGTAATTTCAGCTATTAGGAAGGCTGAGGCAGGAGGATGGCAAGTTTGAGAGAAGCCTCTGCAACTCAGCAAGACCCTGTCTCAAAATAAAATAGAAAGGGCTGGAGATGTAGCTCAGAGGTAGAACCCCCGGGGTTCAGTCCCAGTACCTCAAAAAAGAAAAACAAGAAACAAACAAAGTACCTGAGATGTCTGAGAAAACTGAAGGATGTAAAACTGAGAAATGAAACAGCTGGCGGTAAACTCTTCTCGAAGGAACGCGAGTCCCTTGAGGGGAGGGCAGGAGACAGAAGGGAATGATGGTATTCCTCTCATTTCTCCCATGAAGCCTACCCAATTTTTTCCCAAAAGTTAATAACATATTTATTAAGTACTCTACCCACTATGTGTCAGGTCCCAGGCTGGGCTAGGAAGGGAAGGACAAAGGCTGAGTCGGGCTTCTCCATAGCATCATCCAAGATGGTGTTTCTGAAACTTTTAGCCTCCGAGGACCACTCAGTGGACATTGATATATACACAGCCCATCAATGTTCAGCTCTGTTTTTAAAATCTAGCATGAAATTCATGATGCTATCTTAAAATGAACTCAGTACTACATGAGGACGCTTCTAACCCAGGCCAATCCATTCAGCAACAGCCTCAAAGGCAATCCACTTCATCTTCCACTCTCTTACTTCTACAAGCTGGAAAATTCTAACCCACAGTAATGAGAGGTCCAGAGCGGCAGCAGTGTTTGCTGGCTTCCTCCAACAGTTCTGGACAGTCTAATCAAATAAGGACCCTGAAGTCAGGGTCATTTTCGTCATGAACTCTAGCATTCTATAAAATGGCAGGTTGATGGATGTATCGCACTTGAGATCGTAAAAGGTGAGTTTCAGGGCTGGAGTTGTAGCTCAGTGGTAGAGCACTTGCCTGGCGTGTGTGAGGCCCTGGGTTGGATCCTCTGCACCGCATATAAATAAATAAATAAATAAATAAATAAAATAAAAAGATCCACTGACAACTAAAAAATATTAAGAAAAAAAAAGGTGAGTTTCAACTTGGGCAAGAACAGTATTTGGATTTCTGATGCTGCCTCTGATACGATTTACTTCTAGAAAGCATTTTTCACGTTTTGCTGCAACATTTGGGTGTGGGTTGAAACTATGCCCCATGGTGTTGCTGACTTGCTTCTCTGGAGAGTGAACAAAACATCCAGTGCTGGAAACACTCCAAACTCCCCACACCAAGCCCTTTCTGCCACAGTCTCACCTCAAAAAAGTCCAATACCTTGTCTTCAAGGTAAAGTAGTGATATCTTGGCCCTGAAAACTAGATGCAGGCTGGGCAAGAAATAGGATTTCCTGCTGCGACACACCAGTGCAGGCATTTGAAGCAGAAGAAACATCCTCATTAACATTACCTGTGAATGGAGCGATTTCCCCCCACATTCTCCATTTCAAAGCCTGTCCAAGAACCTTTCTGTTTAGCAGCTGGCAGACTTAACACTGCAGAGCACAGCCACCTGGCTCTTGAACTGCACACTTTAGGGACAGGCACTCACCAGCTGCCACTAGATCACGTTTCTAATTTTCATATGATTTCCTAAAGTGCTGGTTCAAGAAACGGAAGCAATCTGTTACCTGCTGCCTCTACCCTGTGCTTAAGCATTTGGAACAGCATTCTGCTGTGACATCACCACTGGAGGTCCAATGAACAGCTCAGCCTAACACCCAAAACCAGACCCTTGATCTCCCCAGCACAGCAGACTGACCACCTCGTGGCTCCCGTGCTGGTCCAGCCATCACCTCTCATCTCCCCTCTTACACCTCATGATCTATTCACAACACAGCATCCAGGGTGATCCTTTTAAGACACAAGCCACATTATGTCACTCCTCTGCTTGAAACCCTGCGTTGTGAAGGTTAGTTTGAAGTGTGAACGTGGTTAGACTGTAGTCCCTAGCTCCCTCAAGCCCTAATCTAAGTTCTGTTGTGAAGCTATGTTGTGGAGGTGTTTAACATCTCTATTTTGGGAACTAGTGATTGAACCCAGGGGTGCTTTGTCACTGAGCTACATTGCCAGCACTTTTTATCCATTATTTTGAGACAGGGTCTGGCCATGTTGCTGAGACTGGCCTCGAATCTGCGATCTTCCTGCCTCAGCTTCCCAAGTCCCTGGGATCACAGGCATGAGCCACCGTACCCAGCAATCAGTTTACTTTAAATAAAGGAGATCGTCCTCAATAATGTGGGTGGGCCTCATCCAGTCAGTTGGAAGGGAATCCCGAGGGACAAGTGGAACCTGAGGTTTCCCTGAAGAAGAAATTCTCCCTCAAAACTGCAGCACCGCCCTACCCATCTCAGACCCCAGCCTCCACAAAGACACGATCACATCGACTAATTTCTTGAAATAAAGCTCTTTATATATGTATATATGTGTGTAAATATACATGCGTGTGTGCATTTATAAATGTGTGATATATACACAGATGTGTGTACCTACTACTGATTCGCTTCTCTGGAGGAGCCTGCTATAAACTCCTTGTGTCCATTTATATTCCATTTGTCCCTTTGGATCCCTCTCCCCCCATCTCCATGCTACCCTTCCTGGGGCTGACCTCCATGAACGAACACATTCATCAACATCTGTCTTCCAGTTGCTTCTGGCCATGGGAACACCATTAAGGCACTGAAAACGGGCAGAGTCAGGCCAAGGCTCTTTCCCTATGAGATCACCTTGTGTTGATTGCTGGGTTCTAGTAACAGCTCCCTCCATCTCCCTCGAGGGCCAGAGTGCTGACAGCTCGGCTGCAATTAGTCCCGTGTCACCACATAATCATTTGTGGCCTCCAGCCGTGTTTGAAAGTTCCTCTGTAGATGAACCCCTTGAATCACTGTATTTTGGGTGTGCCGTTTCCTACTGGGGCTCTGACGGGTAGACTTTCTATGGCACGAGGCCCTACACGATCTGCCCCTCTCTTCCCTCAATGGCCTCAGCTTCTCCTACCTTCCCCTTTGGCTCCTCTTTGCTGCTCTGAATATAAGCCAGGCACGTGTAGCCTGTCCAGGGTCAGAGTCTGCCTGGTTCCCTGATGTGTTCTATGTGCCCAGAAGAGCTGGTGCTCGGTAGGTGCCATATCGTCTCCTAATTCCATCAGTCTTCATGCATGCATTCTTCTGGTGCAGACACAGTAAGTGCTAAACCTTCTTCTTAACCATAGCTTATAAAATGGGACTAAAAAAGAATCTTGCCTCCTGGTGCACAGTTCCACAACCCAAAGTTACCATCTCCTTTGCATTTACTCCGGGATCACTGAATCTTGGGCAAACGTGAAAAATCACAAATCAGAGCCCATGATCATCACCAACAAGATGGCAAATGTTACTGTTTATTCATCTTCACAAGATGTAAAAAATTCCCCTCAAAAAAAAAATGCTTTCCCAAAAGGTTTATGGCTCACACGGAATGAAATATGTAAAACACAAATGCAATACTAAAGGTGACTGAGTGATATATGCGAGTTCAACAATTCTACAAATGCTAAAATTATGATATAATCTATCATTCAGTTGCATTTTCATAGGCATTTCTTGACTCTAAAAGATCATGTTTTTCCTAAAGTTAACTAGCTAATAGAACATACTCTTTTGATTAATATGAACTGTTAATTTTTTTTCACTGTTTCATGGCTTGCAAGTTCAACCCCAGATGGTTTTATACATAAAATGAACATGTTTCAAAGTCAACATTAATATTGCATCACAGTACTCTTGCATATACTAGGAGTATAACATATAGTTGTTCCTCAACTGAGTAACAAGATGTAAACATGGAAAGCACGTAGGCACTTCACTTCAAGATGTTCTGGAATATTCACCTCTACACAATGGAAAGTGAACATTCAGATACTGTTAATAAATCCAAATGAGGTTCTGCTTTGCTCATGTCACTGTTAGCGGGACCTACAAAATTATACACCCAGAATATAAAACAGGGCCTAATGCACAATAAATGTTTGATAAGTATCTTATAACTATTTCATGAACAGATAATAATTACATTTTGAGTATTTACCATACACTAGGTACTGATCTTAATGCCACACCTGTAATAACCAATATAACACCTAACACAATCCTAGGAGGTCAGGAGTAGAACTCCACATTTTATAGATGAGAAAACTGAGGGACAAAGAAGTAAAGTAAGCCCAAGGTAATGCTGCTAGAAAGTAATTGTTTTGGAAGTAAATTGTTTTAATCTGAGAGCTTCCATGATGTGCTCTTATGGTTCTGTGGATTCACTGGCCTCAGCTGGAGGGTTCTTGACTTCTCCCATGCAATGATTCTCAGTTAGCATCATCAGCTAAAGGCCTAAAACCACGTTGATCCCCCAAGATGGCTCCCTCACTCAGGCCTGCAAATCAGATGAGGAGATGGAAACTGCTGGGGGCTGCCTGGGTATCTCTCTCCATGAAGCCAGCTTGAGCTTCCTCACGGAATGGTGGTCCTTCCATGACAGCTGGCTTCCCCTGGAGTGCACATTTTAAGAAACTAAGGTAGGGGCTGAAGATATAGTGCAAGGACCTGGGTTTGATCCCCAGCACTACCAACAAAAATTAATAATAATAATAATAAAGAATAGAAAGGAGAAATGAAGGTAGAAGCTGAAAACCTTCTTACGCCCTAGCCCCAGAAGTCAGGCATTTGGATCTAGGAAGGCCGACTCCAGAAATTGCACTTATGGCTAACCATCATGCCATGTGTGTCTCTATCAGGAAGGAATGAATAAATTCTTTAGTTTGTGTCACTAGAGGGACCTATTCTGTTGATTTGGGACTCCAAAGGTGAATTAAAATCTCCATCTCTAAAGATACAAGGTTATTTGCAATGTTTTTTCTTTTCTTTCTTTTTCGGTGCTAAGGATTGAACCCAGGGCCTCCTGCATGCCCTGAACTACATCCCCAGCCTGATTCCTAATTTTTAATTGACAATCTTTTCTCTGCTTCTAACCACCCTGGTTCCAAAAGTCAAGAGGCACTCTCCGTTGGTGCTGGGGTAGAGGAGGCTGGGTAAAGCAGGGAGGGTTTGGAAGCTCTTCTGCAGACACAGTTTTAGGAAAGCTCATGTTTAAATGAAGAAAGGGCACAGTGACAGCAACAGGTATTTTCAATGGGAATTCGCCATGCCCCAGAGGGATTGCCATCCGGCTTGAAAAAGCTGGCCTATACACAAGTTCTACACAAATGCCACACTTTCATTCCTCATTACAGCCCCGGAAAAGAAGCTAAAAAAAATAACCACCACCACCATTTACTGAGCGCCTGCCTCCACCAACTGCTATGTGGAGGCCTTACATCTCCTGCTTCTTCAATGCTCACATCAACCTCACAGGGCAGGTTGGGCCATCACATTCAGGATACTAAACTTCAGAAAGTTCCACAAATTTCATCACATACTTAAGTAAGTGGCCAGAGATTAAAATCTATGTCACTGTGACTCCCCAATGCCCATTCTTCTAGGGACTGAGCAATGCTATGCATACGACCCTCCACCATGATCCCGAAAGTTCCACAAATTTCATCACATACTTAAGTAAGTGGCCAGAGATTAAAATCTATGTCACTGTGACTCCCCAATGCCCATTCTTCTAGGGACTGAGCAATGCTATGCATACGACTCTCCACCGTGATCCCGGTCACCCTGTACCATGCTTATTTAGTCATTTCCGGGACATCTATCTGACTACTGAGAGCCTCCTCACCGCCCCCATCCATTCAGGCTGTGATGTTTCTAATCACTGCTATTTTGGGGTTCAATCCGGCACCTGATCTTAGATAAGTACTTAACAGTTTTAGTGAATTAATAAATCATGATTTCTTCAGAGGAAGTTGACAATAAACCAGGGGTTTTAGGTCAGTGTCCAGCAATCAAACCCCTATCAACCCTGCCTAGGAGCACTGACCAGTGAAACTGCTGCTGGCTTCCAGGTACTTCCTCTCGCAGGTCTGGCCTATCCCTCTCTTCATGTTCTGGAAAACACTATCTGATTATGTGCAGTGCCCGGGAGTGCCTTGGGGTGAGGCAGTGAAAGCGAGCGGGTATTTAGTGGCAGGGCTAGTGCTCTGGGCAGCTTTCATCCCAACTCCCCATCTCTCTGCGGGTGTTCCATTTATTTTTGGATGTTTATATTGGTTCTCCAAGACCTGCCACACCGACTCTCATGAGCTAACAAACAACGTATTTGAAGAAAACTCTTCTTTTTTCCCAAGTCCCTAGAGTTAGAAATTCAAGGGTACCCAAAAACACTATTGCCACTGTTGATAAAGCTGTGAATTTACAAGATACAACTGTGTAAGGAGAGGGTAATGACTCCCCTTTCCATGGGATCAAGGGACAATAATTAATACATAAAATGCTTCTCTGTGCAAAGAACCCAGGACAGCAGCTGTCCACAGGGCACCTTCCTAAGTAAGCAGGACAATGTGGGGGGAAAAACACAAAACCCAGCCTTGGAATTAGGACCCTTCCAAATATTTCTCTGGTCTTCAGCACAAAGCAACCAACATTATGGATCAACAATGCCCTAGGTTCATGTATGGCTGCACAGATGGTATACCTCTATATTGTGTACAACCAGAGAAGTGAAAAGTTGTGTTCCATTTGTGTACAATGAATCAAAATGCATTCTGCTTTCATTTAAACCTAATTAGAATAAAATATATATGTTTAAAAAAAAAAACAACCAACAAGTGAGAACACTGTCTTTTTTAACTGAAAGACTGTAAGGAATTTGCAAACGTATGGAACAATTTAAATTTGCCCAGTAAATTGAACTCTGGAGCCAGGCAAGGAATGGGAAAGTAATTTCGCCACTACTTTTCATAAAATACCAAAAAAAAAAAAATCCTTTCTAATGCTTTACCTCTAATGAAATGCCTTCTCCATTTACACTACTTAAAAAAATTGTGTCTCCTTGCATGCTATCATTACAGCAGTGTTTCAGGAGTCAGTTTTTTGGTTGTGAATAATAGTCAAAGAGAATCCCTTGCAGAAAAAAAGGAAAAAAAAAAAAAACAATGGAAGGCTTCGTTTTCGTATTTTCTTCTCTATTTGTTTCATCTGCCTGAATGCGGCACTAAAAATATAAGCAATACAGATAAGCATATTTACAAAGCATCTGGTTTTCAATTAATGAAAACATGCTGGGTTTCCATGTGAAGAGCAAGAGAAGAAAACAAAAACAGGGACCAGAGGTCCTCAAAAGCAAGCACAAAAGTAAATAAACAGAAAAAGGGGACAAAGGCCCCAGTGGGAAAATGTCACCTGCTTCTTACTGACAGAAGCTGCATATTGCCCATCTTCCCAGAGAACTCAGGGCGGTAGGGACGCTTCCTGCTTCCAGCGTCTTCTCCACTGAAACCTAACTGGGATAGCTAATGTGTCCTGAGGGTCATAACATTTCTGAGCTGTACTCTCTTGATTTAAAAAAAAAAAAAAAAAAAAAAGCTATAGGC
Organism: Geosciurus inauris; assembly: GCA_004024805.1. Lineage (NCBI taxonomy): Eukaryota > Metazoa > Chordata > Mammalia > Rodentia > Sciuridae > Geosciurus > Geosciurus inauris. The sequence goes on from PVHX01011553.1 coordinate 46,636, forward strand.
TCTTCTCCCATTCATGCAGTTCTCAATCTTTGATATGCAAACATTTTCTGTTAATTATATTCATTGTCACTTTCGTTAAGTGTCAATGTATTAACTCACCTTTGGATTAAATTACTATTCAGGCAGCTGAAATAACTATGCCTAGTAAAACAGATATATAAGTTCATTCAAAAAACAAACCCATAGTTAAGATTGGAATTTCAGTCTATATAATTCTAAATCCTATGTACAGTTTAAAGCCAGGAAATACGTGGTTAAGGCCAAAATTCCATTCCCCTATCTATCCTGCTGCGGTTACATCAGAAAAATCATAGTTACAGTAATTTTAGAACTCCTTGCTACACCCTCAGGTATAATTAAGTGACTTAAACGTTGAGTTCCTGCCTAAATTCATTATTTGTTTTCTCAAATTATATACCCAGCACTGATCTGACCAGAACATCACTCTAAGTTTCAATTTTGACACAAACCCATGCCCACACCTGGCAGCTTTCTTCTCACGAAACCATTCAAAAGTTATTGCAAAGACATAAATCCCACTCATATTTTTAACCTACAAGTTCTTTCCATTAAATGTGAATGCCATTTAAATTTAATCAGGCTTCTGGGGGATGGATGGACGGCTTGAATACAACAAAGTCACAAAATTACCCTCAGAGTAATGGTACAGAAATGCCTTTATATAATTGCTTTTTTTGTTTTTTTGGTTCTTTTTGTTTTGTTTTTGGTACTAGGGATTGAACCCAGGGGCACTTAACCAGTGAGCCACATCCCATCCCTTTTCAGACTTTTTGTTTTGAGATAGCTGCTTAGGGCCTTGCTAAATTGCTAAGGTTGGCGTTGAACTTGCAACCTGAGCTGCTGGGATTACAGGCATGCGCCACCCTGCCCAGCGAATATAATTGTTTGTTAGGTATATTCAGAAATATCAAGGCATGGGGCTGGGATTGTGGCTCAGCGGTAGAGCGCTTGCCTCGCATGCGTGAGGCCCTGGGTTCGATCCTCAGCACCACATACAAAGCAATAAAATAAAGACATTGTGTCCATCTACAATTTAAAAAAAAAAAAGAAAGAAATATCAAGGCACCTGTGAAGTCAAAGCCTTACAAAGGAGTACTCCAAATTATCAACACATAACACTACTTATGGCGAGCACCAACATAATTTACACACACAACTGTTACTGATTCTCTTGTCTACTCCCTAGTAGATTGATTATAAGCTCAAGGGCAGAAGCTATGCCTTGTCTCTTTGCCCCCAGGGTTCATCACAATGCCTACTACATAGCAGGCACTCAATGAATTTTGGTGAATTATTATTTATTTGATAAATAAGTGTATGAGCATAATTGTATCACTGAGTCAGAAAATACGGTGTTAAGTCTTCTCATACCATTTACAAACATGATGATATCAGGCAAGACACAAATTCATTAGATCTCAGTTTCCCTACCTGTGACATGGGCACACCAATGCTTGTCTTGCCTACAACCTCAGAGAATTGCATGCAAATGAAATTAAATGATTCATCATATTTGAAGGCATGCTAAAAAACATACATTATTATTTTAGTACTATGATTTATATAATAACAAGTATATTAAATTCCAGCAGAATAGAAAAATAGGTAGTTATCAAATGATAGTATATGCATCACCTGGGGAATCTGAAGTTCTTTCCATGTGAGACAGTTTATACCTTTCATCTTCAGCCTGAAGTAGCTAAATGAGGAGAAATTCACATACTTTTGGCCTAAACAGAACAGACTGTATCCACTGCCATATTTTCTTAACTCTGACTAGTAAGACTTTCTGATCCTCTCACATTATTTACTTCAGAGTCAAAAGGAGGAAAGGTGGTTTTCTAAGTGGGGCCCCAGTACTAAATTTTAAATTGCTCAAGTATTTGCTGATTTTTCTCAAGTCAGATTTATGCTAAAAATAATAATTTAAATCTTAATTAATTGACTAATTTCAATACTTTTAAAATCTTTTTGGAAATATGAAAGGGATTATAAATAATAAATATGAACCTTGTAATTTCAATAATGACATATATATGGCTTACCTCATTTTAAAAACCCATTTTTAAATAATGCTCAGCTTTAAATCTAAGAATGAAATTATTCTCACCAATCTGTTGGCCAATTGCTGTTTTGGTGAGATAATAACAGCAACTGCCTTACATATTTATTGTTCTATTTGGTTTTAACTTCAGAAACCAACTTTAAATAACAATTTCTATACACTAGTTCAAGGAGAGTGCCTAGAAGGCTCTGTGTTTTCAATTCTCTCTAATTTGCAGTTGCTGTAAATAAAAGTTCAGTTGATTCCACTTAGCTATCCATACCAAATAGAGCCCAAGTCAGACTCTGAACAGAGGTGCCTTCACAAGATATTTTAGTGTAAAGGTCTATTTTTCTCTAAAAGAACCTATTTGTGTCAAATCATTAACATGTACCTCTAACTCTACTCTGGGAATTATAAAATGAAGATGTCATAGATAAAAATATCAAGACACAGAAGTCCTGGTGAGTTACTAAGTGTGCCATGAATCCATAATGAATCTACAATAACAGGTGATCTTTATGCCTGGGAGCTGAGGAGCTGGGAATACAAGGTGCCTGCTGGGCTTGCTCTCACTTCCCACTCAGTTTGGGGCTCACACTCCAGCAGGCAGCGCCCCATCTCACACTGCCTGTCGAGTCCCCTGTGTGTCTCTAGCACTGTACCCAGTGGGCTCCTGGAAAGCGCTGTTGCCTATGTTGCAACGAACCCAATGGCACGGCTGTGTTCTGACAGTGGCCTGCTTCCTTTAAGGATCTCAGAGATCTCCTCCTGTCCTCTACACACAATGTTGGCTGCAGGTGGTTGCAGGTCCGCCTTTGCAGTTCTGTGTCTTGCTGCAGGATGTGGCACAGGCTGTTCTCATCCTTAAATCAGTTAGGGCGACTTTTCCGAGCTTTCTTAGAAAGCTGGGTCCTCATTTTCCAAAGGACCTTAGCTGTCAAATCATACTCATTTCCTGCCCACTCCTTCATTTATAAAGGACAAATTTATGCACATGTCCCTCGGGTTACAGTCCCAAAAGACAACTCCTACAGGAAACTAAGAAAATGTCACTCCCGTGATGGATTACAGAATACTTCACTATTTCTTAACTCTTAAATTCTCTGATTTAATGTTTAGTCATGTGTTTTTAAGAACATACTCAGCAAAATTAATTAGTAAAACCTAAGGCTAACTGGGGCCACTGAGAGTTTGTAACCAGAAAGATAAAGCTGAGTCAACGGGTTTAAGTTCCAGTCACAACTTCAACAACCACAAAGGGCAAGTCTCAGCTTCCCCATTTGCAAAGCAGAAGTACAACTCAATGGCATAGGGCAACTTCATGCTCGATGTATGTTTATCAAGTAAAATTAACCTGAATCCTCTAGGGTCGATAGTATAGCTGTCCAATAAATTGCTATAAAAATGTTAAAGTCCCATTCTAGGGGCTGGGGATGTAGCTCATTGGAAGAGCATGTGCTTTACAGATGCAGGACTCTGGGTTCAATCCCCAGCAGTGGGAAAAGTTTAAAAAAAAAAAAAGGCAAATCTAAATTTCTAATCTGCAGACTAAACTTACCAGAAAGTCCTACACAAGTGGCTAGAAAGTCTGGCTGTGACAACTGGTATCCACCTTTCTCACAGCACAGAAAATCAGACTTTCTACATTCTCCATGGATACGATAGTTTAGTGAAAACCATTTGGTGGTAAAGGCCACCTTGCAGGCACACATGCCCAATTTAGAAAAGCGAAACGGGAGGCAGATGGGTTTAAACAGCATACTTCTTTCCTCCTTCAGGAACTTAAGTTTTTTGGTTGTGTGTATGTGTGTGTGTGTGTTTCCAGTACCAGGGATTGAACCCGGGGGGCACTCTACCACCGAGCTCTATCTCCAGCCCTTTTCACATTTTATTCTGACACAGGGTCTTGCCACTGCCCAGGCTGGCCCTGAACTCTCAAATCCTTCTGCCTTGGCCTTCTGAGTACCTGAGACTGCAGGTGTGCACCCCGGCATGCCACAACACTTAAGGGCCACTCTGAGATTTTCCCATCCATGTGATGGAAAAACCATCTTAGAAATGTGTCAGAGAGAAACGTTGCTGTAATGTTTTGACAAAAAGGATATCAAATTACCTAAGTGGGGACTCTGTTCTTGGTTTACTGACTGAGGGGCAGGAAAACGGACTGGACCAACGGGCTTCAGGAAGACTTTACAGACCAGATTGGATAAGGCCCTGGCAGAGCACAGCTCTGTCCAGACAGTGGCCACACTCAAGGCCAGGACAGTGCATCTGGCCCTCGGCTGGTGCCAGGATACTGACAGCATGCCAATCTGCTGAGAGAGCACCCAGGCTAGAGTCTCCACACTTCTTCACCTTCTCTGTTGCCATCCCATTCCCTCCATCTCTCCTGGATACCTCAGCACCTTCCTAATCTGTCTCCCTGTTTCCATCATTAACTCCCTGGAATGCAACCTCCACATCCCACTCATTCCTCTGCTTAAAATTCTTCCTTGGTTCCTACTCAAAACAAAAGCCAAACTCCTCACTCTGGCCTCCAGGGCTTTGCTCTTTTTGCTTCTTCTCTTCCCATTGTGGTCCTCCTTCATTCAGTTCCAGCCACACGGACCTCCTCCATATGTTCTTGAGGTGAATCAAATTTCCTTCCGCCTCCGGCTCTGAGTTTCAGGGATTTAGATGCACCATCTCATTTTGTCTTTATATGCCGGGTGCAGTGGGGCACGCCTGAAATCCCAGCACTCTGGGAGGCTGAGACAGGAAAATCACGAGTTCAAAGTCAGCCTCAGCAATAGCGAGGCGCTAAGCAACTCAGTGAGCCCAAAATAGGGCTGGGGATGTGGCTCAGTGGTCGAGTACCCCTGAATTCAATCCTCAGGACCCACCCCCCAAATCCTTTTGTCTTTATAATAAACCTGAGTTTTAAAGAAGATAAATCCTGGCCACACAGTTAATGAGGGTTGGGAGGAGAATTTGAATTTGGGGAGGTCTGCCAAGCTTGTAACATGGGCTCCTTTAAAACTGGGGCCTCAGTGGAGCCCTAACTGACTCCACTTTGCTCCACTGGCCTGTTCTGAGTCATCTCTCCTCGGCTCATCCCAAGTTCCAGGAAGAGTCAGTCTCATAGGCGGACCACCTCCTGATGGAACAAAATTGCTCCCTCAAGCAATAAAGATTTCCCTGGTGCCACAGAGCCCCACAGAACCAGACCTGAGATAATGATGCACCAGGCCATAGTCTGACCAAGTCTGTTTGACTATACATGCTCCCCCAACCCCACACTCCTCCCCTAGGGTCACTCATCTCTCCAGTTGAACTCTCCAGGAGGCTTGTGCCTGTAACTGGTCTGTGGGACCCCCAGGGTCAGACCTCTGAACTAGGACCCCAGTAGCAAGCTCACACTTTCACCTTTGCATTACATTCAAATGAAGCATCCATATACCTCTTTTGTCTCCACACAGAAGAATGAAGCCATGGGGCCTCTCCAGAGGCAAATCCCTCCTTTGTCAAGGAAAATCTTCCCTGGACACCCCCCTCCCAGCCCCCTCCTACAATCCCCCCAAAACATGTGCGTGGCCAACCATGAATTTCAACTTGTTAAGCACGTGATTCCTCTAGGCTATTTATTTTCTTGGATGGTTTTAAACTTGCAAGCATTACAATCAAAACACAGCTATAATATGAAAATCAAGTTACTTTTATGAGTGTTTCAGAACCTTATTTCACATTTATGCTAATATCAATATTTCTAAGCTAATCTTTATGTCTTATTCTCTCCTGGTTCCATGTGCTGTAAAAACAATGAAATCCGTACCAATTCTTCAGATGGTTGACATTTTATAGGGCATGAATGTGTATAAGAGCTGCGTTTTTTATTACAGAAGAGGACCTCTCATATCTGCCTGCCAAATGACCTTCTTTTTTTTTTAATTTTTTTTTTTAGTTGTTGATGGATCTTTATTTTATTCATTTATTATTTATATGTGGTGCTAAGGATCGAACCCAGTGCCTCATGCATGCTAAGCGAGCACGCTACCACTGAGCCACAACCCCAGCCCCAAATGACCTTCTTTTTAAAAAAAATTTTTGTAGTTGTAGATGGACAGAATGCCTTTATTTTACTTGTTTATTTTTATGTGGTGCTAAGGATTGAACCCAGTGCCTCACAAATGCTAGGCAAGTGCTCTACCACTGAGCCACAACTCCAGCCCCCAAAGGACCTTCTTGGTGGGAATGCCTCATTACAGAACAGGTTTTACTTTACATCATGTAGGACTTATCAGCCATTTGATCAAGTCAGTTCCTATAATTGTTTGAGGCCTCAGCTTCTCCATCTATAAAGTGGGAATAATAATACCTTCCTAGAGCCGGTTTTGAGGACTCGGTGAGATTATGCTTGTTAACTGCCTGGCACAGTAAATGCTAGTTTACACCGTCAGAGGTAGCTACTTGTTACAATCAGAATCTGTGGTGACATTGCCTGACTGAACAAAGCTCTCAGAGAACAAATGTTTTCAATTACCAAACAACTTCCCAACAACAACAACAAAATGAAGATCAACCACTGCTACATTGACTACAAAGATAACACAATCCAGCTGACTCTAAATACACTTTTTTAAACACTAGTTGTCTCAAGATCCAGCTTCTTATCTTGACTGAGCATAATCTAGGCACAATATTAGTCTTGTTATCCAGCCCCCCACTCTGATTATTATTATTCTCTATTCTTAGATTGCTTTAGTGGTGGCTTCGATCCAAGGACATCAAGTGTTTTTTCTTTTTTCTCCTCTATTTTCTTTTCCTAGTGGGTATAAAGTAGTCATAGCACTACCTTTGATCTTTTATTTCCCACTGGGAATTTATGCAGGCATGAGGAATAACTAACTCCCAAAGGTCATTAGACAGACCTTTAACTGAAAATAGCATTCATTAGGAATCCATAAAACTCATCTGAGTCAGGCTAGGTTCTCAGAAACACATCTGCTTTAAGAATTTATTCTTTCAAGCATTATCTTGAGCCCTTTCTAATCGCTAATGCAGGACACCACTAGATCACTTAATAAAAATCTCCCAAATAGTTTAAGTAAATCCAACATTTCATTTATTCGGGCATTTGCCTCTAGCTCAAATCCTCACACCAGAGGGAAAAAGCAATTCCCTTGCTCTCTTTCCAATGCCCACTTTCAAGAGAATACCTTTTTAAAAAATGCTTACTGTGATTTTCCAAGTACATTTGCTATTTGGAGGGTACACTCCAGGAAAACCTTCACTGCCAATAAATCCAGACTCTCCAGTAAGAATGCCGCCACATGTGAAAACAGCTCTGTGAAAATAAAAGAGGAAAGAAGACTTAATTTGAAACATGGTTTAACAATCTAATGTCAACCTCAGAAAGATGTACTGAAATGGAGAAGAGTTAATATTATTTAATACTTGCTTGCACCAGATACTGGATCTGAAAGCTGCTAGCTCTCAGAATATTTAAATTACAGCCTGATCAAGCACTCAGTCCAGATGCCATCTGTCAGCATCATAATCACCTAGGAATATATTTACCTAGGATATGTATATATGCATAAAACCTGGTCCTTCAGGGTACATTCAAGCTTGTAGGAAAATGGTTAGTGGGTCAACTTAATTGGAGAGAGTGGGAGAGGTGCTGGGAGCGAGGCTGAGGGAGGCGCAAGGTTTTAAGGATCGCCAGCAATTCGTTAATATTAAAATTTTGAAGTTCCCAGATTTGGAGCCATGCCTAGGTCTCCTCCCCTCTTCTGAAACTGCTTGGCCATTGGCAGCTCCTCTCATTGTAGAGGAAGGCCCATGCCAAAACGGGCCATGGGTTGGGTCCTTCAGCCCAGGTCCTGGAGCCGTCCAAAGGGTGGCAAAGAGTTAATCTTTTGGAGCAGCTCCCTGGGGTTCCCCTTGGGTTTTCATCTCTGGGCAAAGCCTCTCGGGGCAAGGGAACGGCAGTCAAAGCGGAGGCCACGTACGTGGGCCCTGGTACTCCCGGGGAGAGGAGAGGCAGGGCAGTCACCCCGCCACGTGGTGACCGGGCCGGCGGGGGAGCCCTGCGCGGGGCCCCGAAGCGCGTGGAGAGGGCGGCGCGCGAGGCTGCAGGGGCGCGGGAGGGCGGCTGGCATTACCTCTCCGGGAGATGCAGCCGGGACGCCCGGGCGGCCGCGGCCAGCAGCAGGCAGAGTGGGGCCCAGGCGCCGGCGCCCCTCATGGCCGGTGGACGCGCGGGCTCCACCCCGCCGGCGCGCGCCCCGCTTCGCACCCGCCTGCGGCTCACAGCCCGGCTGGCGACGACCCTCGTGCGCACCCCGGCGTCGCTGCGGCCCCGGAGCCCTGCCTCTCCGCCGCGGGCAGCCAGGTACCCCGAGTGCGCGGCGGCCGGCGGGGCGGAGGCGCTTTTAAAGGCGATCACGGTGCCGTCTGACGACGCTCCATTTCCCCTGAGGAGTTGCTCTGGCAGCCACAGGCCACTGCTGAATATCCCGTTTGTTCTCTGGCAGCAGGAGGGGCGGCTCCGAGACCAGAGCCGCCTCCTCCCCTGGGGCGGGAGGGCGTCTCCTCGGTGCGCCCCTGGACCCCCCGCAGTGGGGACCCAGCTGCACCCAGGCGGGCCTGGCACCGTCATCCGCGGACCAGGCAGGGAGAGCGTCTTGGTTTGCTTTGGAGAATGTCCCCCCTCCCCATAGTTGCTTTTAAATAAAAAGTATCATTTTTATACTTAGCTGGCTACTGCCAAACCTGGGGTTCCCTGTTTTGTCGCCTTCGAACATCCAGATCCAAGAGGACATTAAAGACATTCTAGCACATTTTAACTCCGGGTCTTATTCTTTTACCTTAAACATACACCCACAATCTCAGTAGATTATTCTGTTTTTCCTGGTCTTGAAAGTAAGGAGGGAGATAGTTTCTGTGGGGGGATTTAAATCTGCCTTTTCAAGCCAGCAATTTGTGAGTGAATTCTCATTAAGTGTCAAATAATGAGCGCAAAAGCCGGATCATCTAATCTCACCATCCCATGTTAAGTTCTGGAAATGGTGTTTCTCTGCTGGCATCTCTCTGTTTTTAGAAGAGCTTATCCAACAGTTGGGAAAGCAGCTTTCCAATTTCTTTCTTAATATTGATGAGTTAAGCTTTACAGAGAACTTGTTTTTCCAAGAACAATTCTAGCCTTGTGGAATTGAAGCTTTCCTTTATTTAATTACACAAAAATGATTTTAAATCTTTATTTTTAGTAAGTGCTTCCCAATACCAGGGATTAATAAAAGAATTACAAGAACAGAATGGGTTAATTGGGATTTTCAACACCTACAATACCCATGGGAGATACAATTTAATTTTCAAGCCTGATTTCTGCGGTTCTCTCTAAATTATTTTCACCTTTTCATGAAAAATATAAGCATTAAAGTAAAACTTGTCAAGAATTCATTTCTAATGATGAGCTTATAATGTTAAGAATATAAACACTTGGGGGGCTGGGACTGTAGCTCAGTGGTAGAGCGCTTGCCTAGCATGCGTGAGGCACTGGGTTCGATCCTCAGTACCACATACAAATAATAAATGAATAAAATAACGATCGATCAATAACTAAAAAAATTTTTAAAAAAAGAATATAAACACTTGGGACAAAGAAATAGGTAAAACTGGTTACAGAAAGTAACCTGACTTTTAATAATGGAAAACCCAAGAGCCTATACTAGTAATCAGAATTTTACGGCAGAGTTCCAATTATCTTAGCATTTTTAAAAAGTGAAGGGAAAAAAACACCATAAACTACAACTTTTGAAGAGTTCCCTAAAGGCACCACACCCTGTATTACATTTTTTAAACAAGGGATTACAGAATTTGGCAAGCTGCATTATATCCTGAAACTTACACCCTCAACTCAATAAAAATTTCTCTAGAACAGCAAAGAGGAAAATAAGTGGTTGTTTATTTTGCCCACATTTCAAGAATAAGCTCTCCAATAGTATAAATGTTTTAGATGATAGTTTATTAAAAAGTCATAGTTTGAAATTATAAAGTGAAAATATTGTGCAATTCAATTTGGGTAATGGTTTGGAATCCTCATAGCCAGAAAATATTTCATTCTTAGGACTAAACTAAGTTTTTGGAAATTTAAAATAAAAAACACAAAGTATTAAGCATGCCTAAATAGATAGAAAACTGTTTGTACAAAAATATGCAATGTTGTTTTCTTTTCCTAATTTATAGCATGAGGATGAGTTCATATCCTTGCTGAAGAGTTGGATTTCTAACACTGATGGTTCTGTTGTTGTTGAGACTCATAAGAAAGACATTGATCTCACCATGTGATTTTAAAAGTTTATTAAGACTCATATTATTTGCTTTTAAAAACACATATTTGACTTGGAACTACAGTTTGAACCAAAATTATAAACTTTACATGTCCTGAGAAGTTTAATGTGTTAAATTTGAGGCAGACCCAAGGGGACTCTGAAGGTGTGTGTATATGGGTCATCTCTCCGAGACCAGTTTCTGGACTTTTCAATGCAAAAGTAGTATAATGGCCAGGGAGCCACAGAACTCCAGGTGGTAGGAAAGGGCAGAGGTGGAAACGACAAAAGCTCTAGGGCAGATTCTCAAAATGTAAAGTGATCCTTGTTATCCCACATGTACACTATCCAGTCTCTACAGTTAGCAGGTGGAGAATCAAAGTCATGGGAATATGGAAATATTCACCAATGAACTGACCACTTATAAACTTAGGCCCCACTCAAGCATTCCTTGTTGCCTAGTATGAGCATCTAGCTGTGTTTAGTAATGTCTAGCTGATTGGTCTCTGGTTAGTTCACCAACCTTATAAATATCTGAAAATGCAATGTAAATGTAATGCACATTTATACCACAAAGCAGTATTGATCTTGCAAAAGATCCAGAGTTTCATAAAATGAATGCAAGTGATGTTTAAAGAAAGAGGAGAATGATGAGCTTTTTTGGACAAATGAAGACCTGGATGAGTTGCTTCATTAAAAAGGGAAAGAAAGGGGCTGGGATTGTGGCTCAGCGGTAGAGCACTTGCCCCTCATGCGTGAGGCGCTGGGTTCGATCCTCGGCACCACGTAAAAAATAAATTAAAAACAAAGATATAAAAAAAAATTAAAAAAAAAAAAAGGGAAAGAAGGAAACTGAAGAAGTTTCCTGGCCAAAAATCCCTTCAAAAAAGAATGTGTTTGTGTGTGCGTGTGTGTGTGCATGCACGCATGCACACGCAATGGATCTCAACTCATGCTAAGCATGTGCTCAGAGAAATATTCAGAAGCCCCCATGACATTTTTTCAAAAGCGATTATGCTAGCTTTCTGTTACTGTAAAATATACCAGAGATAATCGTGATATAAAGAGAAAAGGTTTATTTGGGCTCACAGTTTCAGAGGTTTCAGTCTATGACTGGTTGGCACCATAGCTGTGGGCCTGTAGGTGGCGCAACAGTGTGAGAGTGCAAGGTAGAGTGAAACTGCTCATGTGTTGCTGGGAAGTAAAGAAAAAGAAAGAGGAAGGGACAGGAGTCCCTACATCCCCTCTGAAGGCACACCCCCAATGACCTGAAGACCTCCCACTAGGCCTCACCTCTTAAAGGTTTTGCAGTTTCCCAATCGCACCACCAGGTGAGAACGAAGCCTTTAACACCAGGGTCTTTGGGGAACATCAGAACTATAGCAGTGATCTCTTATACATTGTACTGTGGAAGTCAGAAGTAAAAGAAGAGATGTTTGTATTTGCTCTATAGTTTTGTCAGGAACCTTATGTCTAAAATTAGACAATTATGTCTAAAAAGTTCACATTGATTCATTCTTTGTTCATGAAGAGAATTAGCACACAGTTTCAAATATAACTGAAATTTGAAGAACAAAAAAATAAAGTTAGCTTTCTAATTTTCAGTTTCATTTTAAAGATAAAATCCTAAGCAACGTTTCAATACTTGCTATGAAAACTTGGAACCTATTTTATGAAAATAACTGGACTTTTCCAGTACAATTGCCCTCGGATCTGGATAATCTCCAATTATCTTGACAGGTGCCTGAGCACCAGCCCAGGACCATGCATCAACTTTCTGAAAGGAAGAGAGAGGAGAGGAGAAGATGAGGAGTGTCTGAATCTCCCTTCCCACTGTCCTGAGCCACATGTGGAGCACAGGTGTGCCCTGTGCTCCCTTGAAGATGATACTGATCCAGCCACACCATGTGGGGCTCTAGATTTATAAGTGCTACGAATCTGTAGAAGGAATGAAAAATATCTGAAAAGCAATTCATGTGGAAATTCTTCTGTGCAGCCCAAGTTGGTGATGATACAATGTTCAGGATGCTTCTATAATGTCGGTGATTTTTTCAGAACTGTCAAATGAGATATTTTTTCATATTCTTTTAACTAGGAAAATATGATAGTGCAGAGTTATGATGTTAATACTATAGTGATGGAAATGCCTTTCCCAAATTCAGCTATTAATTTATTTATTTAGATGCTGAGGTTGAACCCAGGGCCTTGTGCTTGCGGGATAAGCACTCTCCCACTGAGCTATATCCTCAACTGCTGAATTCAACATGTTAGATACTATCAACATTTAGGAACGCTCTGTAATCTTTCAATTCTGTGCACAGACTCAATCAGTAGATATACTTGTGTCTTTTTAACTTTAGAATTATTAGTTTAATATTTTTTATCTTTGTGAACATACATTAGGAAGAAAACTAGACTTTCCCTCCATCCCCTCCCACCACTACCCCCACCAAAAAGATAATGCTAGAGAGGAATTGTATTGGTCAGGCTTCTTAGTAACAAACAAACGAACCCACTTAGAGTTGCATTTAAAAATAGCAAGTAGGTCACGCTACCATTAGGACAATTGGAGAACCTGTCTCAAGGCTAATTTCCTTGGAACAGCCAAAACCTTGCCTCAGAAGAGGCCCAGGAAGAAATCTGTCGTCAGAGCTGCCACCAAGACTGAGCACTAAATGCAGATACTGGAAATTGCTACAGTGGACACTGCAGTGAGCACCCCTGGGAAATTCCCCCTTGCAACAGTCCTACCCCAAAGGCCAGATGCTCCTCCCTGGCATCCCCTGTATCCATGTTGATCTCTTTTGATCAAAGTCACATACAGATGCATCTGATCGGTACTGTCCATCTTACATGTCTGCATCTTGGCTGCAAGGGTCCTGGGAGTTCAGCACTATGTGGGAGATGAGGGTCACATAATGTAGAAGTGTCCCCAAGAATTAAGTCTTCTCAAAAAATAATATGACAGTACAAATATGACTAATGTCCACAACAGGGATCCACAAATTTCAGTTAGCCTGTCTCCTTGCACACTTCTGCTGAAGAAAAAATGGAAGAGGGGTCTTTGTGCATGAAGTTGCTCAGGTAATATAGTGTGTCGAATGAAACCAGCTCTACTTTCCTGTACCCATTGGACTGGGTCAGGGTTTTCTCAGAGCAACCACAGGAAAGCGGGCCAACCTAAACATGCAGGAGTCGGCGGCCTCTTGCTGGTTTGCAATAAAACCATCCACTGGAGGCTCTCCATGGGTGGATGATCACTGTCATCGTCATTACTGTCGCTGTTGGCATCATCTCTGTTACTATGTCCCAGGAACTGTGCTATGCGCTGTACAATAATATTTTATTTAACTCTCAGATGAACCCTATGAGGTAAGAATGCTTACCATTATTTTGCAGGTGAAGATTCTGCCATTTCTAGAAGTTATCCAATTAATTCAAGACCTTTAACATGTAAATGAAAACCGAGGATTTGAACTCAGCCTGACTGGGAAACTCAGCTCTTAATCAATACTGCATGCCAGGCCATCAGAGCCTCTCTTGGGACACACAAATGCTCAAAGCACATGGAGATGTGCTGGCATATATTGTCTGTCTACCCAGAATCCCCTCCTTGGGAAACCGCCTCCCTTGTGCCTTGTGCTTCTGTGAACACTGATTCCATTCACTGTTCCTTGAGCCCCCTGGTGGAAGACGTGACCAAGAACTGACTCAGAAGTCTCCTGGGACTTTTATTAGGAAACAGGTTTTTTGTTTTGGTTTGGTTTTTTTCCTCTTTCTTTCTCTGGAAGTAGCAGATAAGCAAACATTTTCTTAGGAAAAGAGGACCCAACCTGAGGTGAATGTTCCAGAACCACAGCCACCCACCTTCCACGGGGAGATGGAGCTCTAAGAATTTACAGAAGACTTTGTTGAAAACTCGGAATTCTACCATGTAATACAGATACGGTTTGGGTGTAAGATATAAGGATAAGTGTCAATCCAAGTGTCAATCGACTTTGATCCTAAAAACAAAAACCCAAATGCTCAGTATGTGGGTCACTGATGGTAATGAGAATCATGAAGTAAGGAGTATAATTAACACCACCAAATCAAACAAAAATGCCTCAGAATTGTTCCCTTATGTTGACTTATGGGGATGCACCTTTGCCCATAAAAGTGATCAGCATCAATTGTAAGTAATAAGTATCTTTTTATTTGATAGATGCACTTACTACATTTAAATGACATCATTCAGTAGATTGATACATTAATCCAGTTGAGAGTGTTTGCTGCTAACTCATCCAGCTGTCCCACCAGGATTCGCTGTTACTCATGATCATGAGTCATGCCAAACTAATGACTGTTGCTAGGAACTCAGTGCCACGTAGCAACTGAGGGAAGGGCCAGGACCCCAAGGATGAGCCACCAAGACTGACAGGTTATGGGAGTCTGGAGCAAGAAACAGCTACCTCAGGCTGTCCACCCAGATGCCTTCCCCCCTGATGACTTTGGGATCCCTGTACCCTCCCCACTGATCCATCCTAGAAGCATGGAGCTTGGTGTCAGCCCCTGGACCCTTACCCACACCAAGGGCTGAGAACAGAAACTCTCCTTTAAGACGTGTGGGCTTCCATCTCTAGTAACTAAAGATTGGTTTGTTTCAAAAGCAAAAATGTCCCTGAGTATAAAGGAAATACCTGCTCACTACATAAAGTCTGGAAAATATTTAAAAACAGAAGGAGAAAATCACCCTTAACTTTACAAATTAAAGACAACAGTGGCACCATGTTAGTTAGTTCCTCTTCCTCTGCAATGTCTCTTCTCGGACAAAATTGTATCTAGGGATTTTGAAGAGTTTGTTTTCATTCCAAATCTTTCTGGTTCTTTGCTTTTGGAAAAGTTATCAATATAGAAAATCAAAGACAATGATTTTAGTGTCCACATCACTGTAATAAGATACTGACTTTGGATGATGACCACCCCCGACCCTACCCCCGCAAGAGAAGGGGTAGTGGATCTTTTTCTATCTTAATTCCATTCACAAGTAACTTCCTGCTTAGGCATTTCTCTTCTAAACTGGCATTTGAAGAACCCATTCTAATCAAGGGCACAGTGAACAAACTGCCTCAATTCACATCTCTCTGTATTTGTTACTCAAGGAAAAGATTAATATTCATTGCTCATTAAACACCTAGAGTAAGCATTTGAATTTCCCACTTGAGCCTGATTTGTTATGTATTGCAAGATTACTTAAGGGTTTTTGTTTATGAAACATTATCCAAATAAGTGTTACATGCAAACAGAAGAATTAGAACTTTGAGACACAGCCATTAAGAGATACTATAGAATTCTGAGTTTAAAAGAGAACTAACTACAAATTTTACAAATATATGTGTACACATATTTATATGTATATAAAATTATGGTTATGAACATAGTCATAAATCCACAATATTAGTAAAACTGATTTAAAGCGTGTGGCCTGAATCTGTTGCTCTCAGACGCTGAAAATATTTTACAGTCTTATAAAAGCTTTTGAAATAATCTCAACAAAAAAAAACTTTATTTTTCCTAAGAAACAAGTGGAACTTTGGATTTTTTTTTTTTTTTTTTTTTTAGTGTGGGTGCTAGAGAGTGAACCCAGGGCCTTGTGTATGCAAGGCAAGCAATCTACCAACTGAGCTATATATCCCTAGCCCAGAACTCTGACTACACATTTCTTTCTGCCAAGATCATTGGCAAAATTATCTTCATGTGGGAAAGCATCATTCTCTGTAAATTCTAAATAAAGCCAAAATGCTTGAGCATCAACATATATTTATTATGGGTATTAAATGGTTATTACTTTTAAAAATCAGCATGAGACTTACTGCCGTTGGATTGAATTTAATAGGATTATAGCTCTTGATTGAGTCCAGAGCCTTTTCTCAGAGACACTGCAACTGACACTTTTTAACTGGGGGATATTGGCCAGATGCTAATGACGGGAGTATTCTGGCCCGCTGTGTAGGACTAATTGTGCAAATGGGAAGTCTTAGCAACAGAAGCACTGCCTTGTGCCTGCAGCTGCCAATTGTCTCTGTTTTCTCAACTGCTAATATTTCCATTGGCAGTATTTAGAGAATTTTTTGGTTGTTTCATTTCCCTTTTACTTTTGTGTTATATTTATCTGTTTGTTAGATATTGGGTATTCTCAGAAAAATGCTAGGCATAAAAATATGTATAAAATATGCATATGATTGCCTACCTTTTATCATTTGTGCATATGTAGATACGGACATATGCATGGAATATGCATGCAAGACCATGCAGGACACATGTTGTGTTAGGCAGCTTCTCATCTCTATGACAAAAATACGTGACGAGGACCACTTAGAAGAGAAGGTATTTATTTTGGCTCACAGTTTCAGAGGTTCAGTTCATGGAGGGCCCAGTCCATTGCTCTGGGCCCAAGATGAGGTGGAACATCATGGTAGAAGGGCATGGCAGAGGAGCAGTGTTTCAGGCCTGGCTAGCCAGGAAGCAGAGAAAGAAGCAAAAGAGACTTCAGAGTAGATGCATCCTTCCAGGCATATCCCCAGGGACCTACCTTCTCCAGCCACCCCTCAACTGGCTGCA
>PVHX01011554.1:0-63621 GCA_004024805.1 Geosciurus inauris
GTCTCTAAAAGGACAGCAGAAGATGGATAACCTTCGAGTGATGGCAGGAACATGGGTCCCCAGGACACTGCTGGTGGCCTGGTAGCCAGTACAGCTGGGTGGCTACTGGGAGCCGGGAGCCCAGGGGGCCTGCCAATGAGGGCAAGGAGGCCTCTGTGCAGGGAGGCTCAGACGACCCACAGCTCTGGCCCACGTTGGTACAGTGGGCATGTGGCACGGTTCGGGGTGATGGTGCATGCAGCGCCCCAGGACTCAGCCCTGCCCTCCCAGGCCATCACCTCATTGGTGCCTGGCACCCCCGCCCTGTGTTGTCTGTCGATGCTTTGGTGTCCTCCAGTCCTGACCATCTGGGCCCTGTGCCTGCCTGCCATCTCCCTCCAGAAGCACAGTCCCAGAGGTGTCACCCCTGGCTGTGCACTGCTTTCCCATTGACTTGGGACGAGATGCAGCCTCGTGGGCAGGAGGCTATCTCTCCCGTTCAACCAGGATACTACTGGACAGAGAGACCGTTCTGGGAAGTTCCCCCTCAGGGACTGGGGCCTCCTGCCTAGCCTACTGGAAACACTGAAAACCAAGCACGTGTTGCCGTAGCTCTTCTGTTTCCAGAGGAAGGTGGGGTCCTGAGGTGACGGCAACACACATTGAGGGCTGCAGAGGGGCCTGTGGAGGGTGTCCACTGCAGCTGGCAGTCGGGCGGGGCCTAGCTGACGGCGGGTGTGGCCATGCCTGTGTGGCCAGCGGCCCGCCAGGCTCAGGGTTGTGTCTGCAGCCCTCTGGGTCATGTCAGGGCTGTGGAGTGGGGGTGGTGCTGGCAACCCTGGACCTCTGTAGTTTTGGCTCCAGTGGGACACGATGACAGAGAATGGAAGGGCGTTGGGCCTTCCACCTGCTCACTCCGGGGACTGAGGCATCCCGGGTGCTCTGTGGGGACAGTAGGGCAGGAGTCCCTGTGTCTCTCCTCCTTCCTGTGGGTGCACTGAGGTGCCCACACCCGACAGGCCAGGGCTCAGGCCCTGGGCCCCTGGAGCTCGCTGGTGCTGCGGACATTGGGATGCCTTGTTTTGGCTGTAGATTTGGGGCCTCTGGGTGGGTGTGGCGGTGAGGCCGCACCTGTAGGGCACACCTCGCATGGGTGGGAATGCGCTGCTGTGGACAGCACGGGGCTCAGACCTGCAGTGGCCACATTCCCCAGGCCTGTGAAGCTGTGCCAGAGGCAGCTGCTTTCAGTTTCAGAATCGGGCAGAGTGAACTGAGATGACATCGGGGAGAATGTCAGCAGCTTAGGCTGCCATCATGCCACAGCTATTAATCTGTGTGGCCGGCCTGTCTCCAGGAGGGTGGTGTGTGGTGCTGAGGACGAGTGCTGGCTGAGGGTCTTAGTTCTGTGGGTGGTGCCCAGTGGCTGCCGTGCGAGGAGGTGGCTCACATCCAGGAGGACAGGTGCAGAATGCCTGCCCTTCTGAACCAAGACTGACTTGCTGGAGAGGCTACTGAGGCTCTGTTCTTCCTCATCGCCGTAGTGTAGCCAGCTCCTGTCCCACAGCCCTACGTGTGTGACAGACATTTTGTGTTGTACTTATTCACAAAATCAGGTGCCACAGAGACCCCCGCTGCGTGCTCGCACTCTGGTGACTGGCGGTGGTGTGACTTTCCTCGTGTTGGGCTGTTCTGTGATCTCTGCTCCTCTGTGGCCACCTGGGCCACGTTCAGGGACACACAGTGTGAGCAAAGACATGTCGGAGTCCAAGGCAAGCAGAAGAGGAGGACCAGCATCCTGGTCTTGGTCTGGTCTGTGGCTGGATGGTGTGCATCCCCCCTTGCCTGGAATGTCGTGTGCTGCAGCGGGTGAAGGCCACTTAGCTGACGGCAGTGTATACTTGCTGTGGGGCCAGGGTGGTCCACAGAATCTGTCACCTGCCTCCTTGGCCCCATGGCGGTGACATCCAGAGTATTGTCTAGAGGCCTCCACCCAGGGGCCGCATGTAGGCAGTAACCTCTTGGGCTCGGGAAGGGGTGGAGTCATGATGCCCAGAACTTGCCAGCTCAGCTTTAGGGACATCAAGACACACGGAAGCTGCCTGAGAGCAGTGTGCCGCCATGGTGTCTGGCAGGCTGTGATGGTGCCTTCGGTCTAGGTAACCTCCACAGTCCAGTGGGGTGACTGCTGGGGACTTTGCCCTCTCCAGTGTCCTTCTCCACAAGGGACAGGGACAGCCTGGGCTGGACAAGTTGACTTATAATCCAGGTAGGTATAAGTGGTCTTGGGGCCCTTAGGAAATGCCCACGCAGAGCAGAGTGCCTGGTCACGCCTGGTGGTGAGGCCACTGCTGTGGTCTATGGAGGCTTTCCCCTTGGGCAACCATGGAAGACTTGCTGGAGAGGAGCAGAGCTGGGCCCCGGTGGCAGAGTTAACTGAGTGCGCGTTCCTGTGGGCAGTGCTGTCCGGCACAGGACTGTGTCTCCCCTCCGTCCGTGGCGGTTGGCCTCACCCTGGGCCATCAGGTGGCCTGCACCTGCCTGCGAGGACAAGCGAGCCGTTGGTCCATGGCCTGGCCCAGGCCAGGTGTCCTGGAGCCTTCAGAGAATACTGAGAAGGCAGGGTGGGCGGGCATGGGGCCTTAGGAGCCTGCAGAGAGGCTGAGGTGGGTCCAAGCCTCCTGGGAGTCCTGCCGCCACAGTCCCAGCCCTGTCTCTGTTGCTCACATGTGGCTGCTCTTCCCAGGAGCCCTGCAGCAGGCCGGTTCTGCTGGACTGCTCCTCACCCTCTGGGGCCCCTCTCTGCTCGATGTGTTCCTCTAGCTCACTCTGTCCAGACTCCTGGGTGCCCTGGCCCCATAGTGCTGACCTCCAGGTCTGTGGCCCCAGCCTGCGGCTGCCTCCTCAGCGGGTTTGTATCCTTAGCACCCTTCAGGGTCCTCCCCGCCCACGTCTGTAGCTGCTTCTGCCCTCCATGCTGTGAGGGACTCTGCCCTTTTTCTCCACACGTGTGGTGGCTGGGATGGCTCTCCATTTCAGATTGTCCTTCAGCTTGGAGAGACCAGTGTGGGGACAGGGAACTACGTGCTGGACTTTTCTTGCTTGTTTTTGTGTCTCGCTCTGGTTTTCCTCAGGAACTTCGAGGTCACCTCATCTTTGGTGTTCTGGACCTTGACAGTGTGGGGCTTTCAAGGTCCATCCCGGCTGGCCCAGGGCCTGGTCTCGCAGTGTTGGTGCTCCTCCCAGGAGTGTCCTTGTCCTCCTGACAGCGCCACCCTTGGGACCGTGCTGTCTGCATCATCGCCCCTGCACGCCTTCCCTGGGATGCCTGTGGGTGCTGCTGGGTCCCTACATGGCTTCCTCTCCCAGTCCTCTGTGGGTCTGTTCTGATGGTCACCTGCACGAGTCCCAAGAGCTGCTGCTTGGTCCTTTAGTGCCCATCTGTAGCATCCACGTGCTTGTCTGAGGTGCTGTGTCCTCCGGTCAGTGGACGCAGTTGCACTTTTTACCTACCGGGTGAGAGACTGGCAGTTCCCATTGCAGGAGAGGCTGAGGGGGCAGAAGTCGTGCTGCTCCCCTGGGTGAGAAGGTGCAGCCTGGACCCTGCCGCTCGGTCTCACTCTCAGGCCGTGCTCCATGGGCTGTGAAGCTGGGCCAGGCGGCTCTGCCCGGTGGCCTGCAGTTCGGCCGTGACGGAGCGCTGGAGGAACCCTTCAGTCGGGGAGTGAGCACTTGTGGCCTTGTGCTAGGGGCTCTGCTCTGCTGCCCTGTCCCCTCCTCGCCAGGGCCTCATCTCTGGGGAGGGAGGCCGGGTGGGGGCAGCCCCATGAGCCAGGCCGTTTCACTCAGTGAGCAGGATGGGTGCTAGCTTTCTAAGTTTTCATTTGCTTGATGCTAGCTTTCCTGATTTCTCAGGAGGCTGTTCTGTGCCTCACAGAGACCATCTCCACGGAAAGGGCAGAGAACCAGGGTGTTTGGGGGGTGTGGCACCCAGAGGGTCTATGCCCTGGACCTCAGCTCCTCAGGGCCCTTTCTCCCCTTATCTGCGAAAGCTCTTGGATGCTCCTCAGCCCCGTCCCCTATCTGTGTGGCCTCCTGTCCCTCCCATCTGCCATGTTCAAGGAGCCCGCTGTGTCTCCCTGGGAGGAGCTCTGGAGCACACCTGCAGAGCAGGTGTCCACAGCCTGGGATCAGTGCTCTTGGTTAACTGAGTCACATCTGTCCATATTCACTATTCCAGAAATCAAAATCTAAAAAGTTGTTTGAAACTAACCCTGCCCTCACGTTTCTTCCTAGTGCACTAAGGTTGATCATGGCAGTGGGCTCGGGGCCCTGTTTGCAGCTCGTCTGGGTTTGGCCAATCTCGTTGCCCTCTACCTTCCTCTTCCCTCATCCCTTCTCCCCCAGTCCAGTTGCTCCACTCTGTGGATCTCCCTTCTGTTGTTATTAGTGTTTGAATTCATGCATTATAATCACATGAAAAGCAAGATTTGTGTGTTCTGCTGGTATAGGGACATACATAGTTTGGGGCGTTTTGTCCCTGGGACCCCTCTTCCCTCCATTCTGTGTTGGTGTAGATGGATAGCATGTTTGGAGGAGGAGGTGACTGCTCTGTGTGACAGCAGATGTGGTAGTGAGTCCCTCTGCCCTTCTGAATGACTGACTCTGAGACGCTGGCTCCTCCGTCCTGCTCTGTGCTCTGCTCTGGGCATGTGTCTCTGGGGGAGCTCACTGCGTCCTGGCCTCATAGAGCTAAGAACATCTTGGAAGGAAGACTTGGCTTTCCCGTCAGGATCTCAGGGATCAGGGGACCCAGGGGTGGTTTCTGTGTGGGGACAGAGCATCACTGGCAGGGGAGTCTGGTCGCTGAGCCATATGTCAGCCTCTGAGGATGCCCCCTGGGGAGACTTTCCTGTGGGCTATTGGTGTAGCGCCCTGCTGTGGAGTAACAGGAAGGAGTCCTCCTTCACTGGTCTGGTGCTTAAGGAGGCTATTTGTCCCGGGGCGTGGAAGACTTTGTCTTCCTTAGGGGGTTGCAGCCCGACACCTGGAATCCATGGCCCTATGCTGTTTCACCCGACCCTTGAAGAGTGTGTTTTTCCTAGAAGTTTGTTTTGTGCCTGTTGTGGATTGCAGGCCAGGTGTCGGTGCGTGCAGGCTATGGAGAGTAGCAGCCCGTTGACAGAGCCACTGGGAGAAGGATCCCTGGGGCTGAGCACCTGTTGCTGACTGTGTTCCTCTGCTCGTCTGTGTCCCTGCTGCCAGGTGCACGGCCCTGCAGACCCTGGGGTGGCAGACTGCCTGCTCTTCCTCTGTCCTCCTAGCATTGCCTTCAGGTGCCCCCAGCATGGAAGGCGCCTAAACATCGGACCAGATTGCAGTCCTGTGCAGACTCCACCTGTGGATTCTATGAAATGCTTTCTGCTTAGCTTCCGTTCGAACGCAGGGAAATGGACTTTCAAGAGTGAGGCTGTTATGAAACTAAAATACAAATGTATTCTGACAACTCATGGGGGAGAAGTCTGAAGTCTGCTGCTCTGTGAGCCGTCCATCATAAGATGGCACGCTTGCAAAACAATGCGAGACCCTACTGCCCATACTGCATTAAGGAAGTTTGCTGAAGAAAAGGTATGTATTAAAAAGCTCACCATATAAATAAGAAAAATCAGTCAGCAATTTTTTTGATTAAAATTTACTTAGATTTTAACTAATTTTAATAAAATTCAAATTTAACAAACCATTTAATTAAAATACTGAAACCAGAAGTTGCTTCGCATGCATTGTTCTGGTTGACTGTCCTGACCCAGGCCTGGGGACTCGCCCCGCGTGGCCTCTGAGCGTGTCCCACTGTTTCTGCGGGGTACACTTCAAGAGGGTGAGTTGGCAGCGTGCTTGTGTATGTGCTGATTGTGAAAGGCCAGAGCTGTGTGGTCTGATCCCACATCCAGAAAGTCGAGGCACGTGGTATTCTCTGAAGGGCTCTGTGGAGGGTCTGGCTGCTTTGGCTGTCCCTTGTGCAGGGTGGTCTTTGATGGGTGGGCCCCAGTCCCCACTCCATCTGAGCATCACCTGTGAGACGGCCAGTCCAGGAAGGAGTTCAGGTGGAGCTCCCTGTGCTCCTGGCCTTCTCCCAGGCCCACCTCACCCAGGGCGCCCTGTCACAACCGCCACCTTGGATGGTTTCACTTGTTTTTGAATTGGTGTTTTGGGGTCGTGCAGCACGTACTGCCTGCATCTGCTGAGCCAGTCAAGGGAGATCTGGGAGTGTCCGTCGTGTGGTTGTCTTGTCAGTGACCTCAGTGGGCGCATGCTCAGCCGGCTGTGGGGTCTGCCCCTGGGGTGGCAGCGCTGCTGTGTGCAGCTCAGCACCATCTCCCGGGCCGTCATGGGCTCCTGTTCTTCACACTCGGGCCTGCAGAGAGCTCGGGGTCCAGTCTTCTCTGCTTGTGAGTTCCGGCTGGTTTTTTGGTGGGTGTGTCCTGTCCCATGGTGGCTTTAATTGGTACTTCTGTGATCACAGATGAAGAACGCGCATTTATGTGGTGACTAAAATCTTGGAATCCTCTTTTGTCAAGTGCCTATTTGTATCCTTGCCCCATTTTTAAAAATGGTTAGGGTTGTCTTCCTTTTTCTTGGTGATTTGTAAGACTGATGGACGTATCTCGGGTGTCAGCCCTTGGCTGGTGTGTCTGTGGCAGAATCAGGCTCCTGCTCAGTGCTGCCTCCGCCCCTTTTCTCCAATGCTGGTGACCCTGGGTTTTCCGCTCCCATGCAGGTGAACTGTCCCTTCCTCTCCTCTGCAGCTCTGCCGTGTTGTCTGTGCATGAGGTGCTGCTTGGCCCTGCTCCTGGGCCTGCTCTACCCCATGCTGCCCTCCACCAGGTGTGCTGTGTGGGTCACAGCCTGCGTGCACAGGAACTGGAAGACTGTCCCCATGGGCTTGGAGGGGGGAGCCTTTGCTGTCACTGGATCGGCCCATTCTAGGATATTCTGTTCCTTGGGGTGTCTATTCTTACTTCTTACTGACAGGTTGATAATAAATTTGCTAAAGCCCCCAGATCCTTTGTGTTTCCATGTAAAATTTAAATCAACTTGTCAATTAAAAAAAAAAAAATTCTGCTGGAATTTTTGATTGAGACTGCATTGACTACCAGTTAATTAATTTGAGGGAACATTGACATCCAACCATATTGGGTCTTCCAGTCCATGTACACATAGTTTATTCCTCTATTTATTTAGACTTTTATTTCACTTAAAATGTTCTGTAGTTTCTGTAGAAAGTTTGCCTCTATCTTTAAACAGATTTGGTCCTGCTCTTCACTGATACCAGATGATATTATAAATGGTATCTTCTTTCCCAAAGCTGCCTCCTCCTTTTTGCTGGTTTGTGGAAATCCAGTTTATCTTGGTACATGACCTTAGGCCCAGTGATCCTGTTGAATCCTCGTAGGAGTCTGAGCTGTCCATGGTGGACTGTCTGTGTGTGGTGACCCGCTCCTGCCTGGTCCCTCCTCTCTCCCTTGCCTGGTCTTAGCACCCTGGCAAGGGCCTCAGGACAGCTGGAGGGACTGCCAGTGGGCTTCCCACTGAGTGGGCCCCACGCCCAGCTCAGGACGTGTGCTCGCCTGCCTTCTGAAGAGGAATTGGGTTGGTTCCTCTGCCCTGGGGTGACTCTGAACTTCAGAGTGGCTGTGCCTCCAACAGCCTGGCGCTGGGGCCGCCGGGGACAGTCTACTCCTGGAGCCACTGTCGTCTTTGCTGAGGGTCAGCGAGGGGTGGGTGAGAGAAGGAATGTGCCCTTGTTTCTTTGTGATTGCTTAGTGCAACTTTTGGAAGAAATCCTCTTAAGGATTTATAACCTGTAAGACTTCTGCTCTTGGGAAGGTTCATGGTTTATATCGTGAAAGTAAGTCGACTACAATTTGAAGATTTCCAAGTTGCAGGAGGAAGAACCACGGTGACCCTGGGTCCGCAGTGTTGGTGGAGGAAATACCAGCACACACTTAAGCCAGTGGCACACTTGGTGTCATTCATTCTATATGGAGGAGAAATGAAAATAAAATAGAGCCTTTGTGTAAGTTTGTGCCCAGCGTCGACCACGTCTGTTGACCTAAAGGGGCTTGTAAATTGGAATTATAGGTTTCTTTCTCAAGCACCCAAACGTGGGCTTTTCATTTGTGTGGTAAGTTAGGAAGGCAGATTGCTGCCTCTGGGCCAGCAGGCTGAGCTCTGGAGCCCAGTTCTTGCACCCTGTGGCGAAGCCCTCTATGTTTTGGTCCCCTGCTCCTAAGAAGAAGGGCCGTCACATTGTGGGAATGGAGGGTCTGCTGTGGTGTCCAGAGAGGCTCCTTAGCCTCTGAGTGTCAGATGGTCTCTAAATCCCAGCTCCCCCTGGCTCTCCCAGGAGGCTGTGGGCTCTGGCAAGGCCTGGCTTCCCGAGAGCCCCCATCAGTGGCAGCAGGGAGTGACCTTTTCTGGCTGAGAAGGCACTCTGAGCTGGGTGTGTCCCTGAGTGGAAGGCTGTGCGTCCTCCGAGCACTCATCAGCGGCCTGAGCTCCTGCCCATTGGCTCTGCTCAGTGCTGTCTTCTTGGCCTGTCCAGCCCACAGCCCAGACTGCACTGTGAGGAAACCCTCAGTGGGCTTCTCCTGCCCTTGGCACAGAGGACACAACATTCTGCAAAAGCCCTCCTTTCTGTCACAGTCGATTCTGCATAGGGCCTCCCAGAGGGCTGTCTCATTAGCTGGCAGTGCATTAAGGAACTCCCAAGGTGATGGGCACAGGGCGAGCCCCTTCTCAGGTCGTGCAGTTAGTTGTACATGGCAGGGTTTGTGAGGGGGCGTGTGCAGCAGCGGCCGGGTGTGGATGCTGCCACCGGCCTAGTGGGCTTGGCTTTGCAGATGTATTGGTTTTCCATGACGCAAAGGCTGTCTTATTTAAATGAAAAAAAATACATCCAAATTTTGTAAAATACTACATTTAAATTAAAAAATACCTTTATAAATACATATTTTTCACTTAAATTTATATTTCTTACCCAAGAAATAGACAGTTAAAACCAACCAGGATGTGGGGGAACTACGGTGGAAGGCAGACGCTAGGCAGTCAACTGGCTCGTTCCCAGTGCATGTCCACCCTGCAGTGATGGACAGCAGGCCACCTTCTGGGCAGTGCTGGTCGAGGGCGGCAGGCTGAGGACCCCAGAGCAGGGCTAACGGCCTCAGAGGGTGTCCCTGGTGTGCAAGGTGGAGGGCCCAGAGGCCCCTGCACGTTGACCGAGTGCGTCATACGCTGTAGATGATAGGCTCTTGTTATTGGAAAGAGCTAAAAATAAGGAGAGAAAGGGACAGGGGGACAGTGACGGGAACCTCGTGGTGTTGGAGTGGAGTCTGAGGTTTCATTGTAAATGGAGAGAGTAAGTAAATGACAAAAGCAGAACAGGAAACCACAAAGACACCAAACAGTGGCATGGAGGCTTGTCAGGAAAGCACAAGGAGCTCACCTGAAGTTGCTCTGAGGCCCAAGCACAAGCATGGAGCAGCCCTGGAGCCCGCCTGCCACCAGGGAAGGAGCCCCTGCCCGCTCGTCTGCGCGGCTGTTCTGGCAGGCTCTGGTTGGCCGGTGCAGAAGGGCACAGGGCCCCGTGGACTCGGACCCTCTTGCATGGCGCAGGCTCTGGGTCTTCTGCAGCCCCCGTCAAGCTGGTCGAGGCAGTCCGGGGTGTGACGTCTCTCCTGGTGCTCTGTGGCGCCCGCCGCTGCTGTGGTGGCCCTCTCTTGTCCTTGACGTTGTTGATTTTGTGTTTTCACTCATTTTTTTTTTTAAGATTTTTTTTTTTTTTAGCTGTAGATGGACACAATGTCTTTATTTTATTGCTCTGTATGTGGTGCTGAGGATCGAACCCAGGGCCTCACGCATGCGAGGCAAGCGCTCTACGCTGAGCCACAGTCCCAGCCCTTCACTCATTTTTCATGGTCGTCTGGCTAGAATCTTGTCAATTTTTGGCTTCAAGGAATTCTGTTTTTATTGATTTTCTCTTGTCCATTTGCATTGGTATCTGCTCTTTGCTATTATCTCTCTTACTGCTTATTTTGGGTTTAATTTGATTTTTTCTGATTTCTTAAAGTGAAACCTAAGGCCATTGGATCGAGGTTTTCCTAATACAGGCATTTGATGCTGTAACTTTTCTTTAAGCACTGCACAGTCTGATATGTTGTCTTTTCATTTTCATTCATTTCAAAACACTTTCCAATATTTAAAAAATTTTCCCCAACTTGTGAAGTGTATTTAGTTTGCAAATATTTGAAGTTTTCAGATATTTTTCTGTTATTGTTTTCTGACTTAATTCCAGTCCAGTCAGAGAATGTCTGCCTGAGCTGTGAGGCTGGGGAGGAGGGTCTTGGGTGTGGAGGCGTGTCCCTGCGCCTGCGCGGGAGGAGAGTGGGGTGTTCTGGCGCTGCTGTCGCTCAGTCCCTGTCTGCTGCTTCCTGTGCGTCTGCCTGCCTGTTCTGGCCAGAGCTGTGTGCGGTGTTGGTTTGCAGCTGTGAGTGCCGCTGCACTGGCCCTTTCTCCGTCAGCTTCCGTCAGCTGTTGCTTCAGGTGTGAGGCTCTGTCTGCAGGTGTGCGGGTGTCTGGCCTGTCGCCCTGAGCCGCCCTGCTCCTCAGCGTGGCCTTGGCACCCCTCTGACGTTTACTGTACTCAGGCTAACGTAACCTTCACAACTTCCTTCTGATACAGTGTTTGCATAGTTTTCCATCCTCGATCTATTTGTGCCTTTACACAAATTGGTTTAAGCATTGCTTCGTGACTGGGAGATGGGCCGAGGCATGTTTCAGTGGACTTTGTCATTGTTGGAGCGTCACAGATGCACTTACACAGACCGAGATGGCGTGACGTCACTGAGCGTGAGCCCTGGGGATCTCTGTGTGTGCGGTCTTGTCACGTGGTATAGGCCGGCATGGACACGGGGTCCTCAGGTGGTGGCTGGCGGGTCTGCAGTGCTCAGGAGACTGCCCTGCAGGCTGTTGTCTGCCCTGCCCCGCATGGTGCTGGGGGAGGTCATCACCGGCCTCATGGCCTTTACCCTTCAGCGGTTGTCTGGACGGTTGGATGTGGCCATCTTCATGGTGGAACTCAGGTGTCCCTGATCCTGTGACTTAGAAGTTTCAGTTCTTCCTTCATCCTCTTCGTCAACTGTTGTCATCTTTTTAAGTGGTAAAAATTTTACATTTTTTTTTTTTTTTTGGTACCAGGGATTGAACTCAGGGGCACTCGACCACTGAGCTACATCCCCAGCCCTATTTTGTGTTTTATGTAGAGACAGGGTCTCACCAAGTTGCTTAGTGCCTCACCATTGCTGAGGCTGGTTTTGAACTCGCGATTCTCCTGTCTCAGTCTCCCAAAGTCCTGGGATTACAGGCATGCGTCACTGCCCCTGGCAAAAATTTTACATTTCCAGAATGTTATTGAGAACATAGCTTGCCTTTTTTTGAACTGTTGTAATGTTTTTATTAGTTATTAATGATTTTTATAGAATGCTGGTTAGAAAATAGCATAGTTTAGAAGCCTTCAGCCTCGTTTTTCTCCTAAGCCCTGGTGTATTCAGTGTGCAGTTTGGCCAAGTGTGAGGTTCTTCCAGAGCACATGTGTTGTGTTGTAGAAGAAACTCTTGGGTTCTGTTTGTCTGTAGATGGGAGAGGAGAAAGGTTCATCTCAGTGTGGCTAGCCTGAAGAAAGCCTGCTAGACGCTGGGCACGTGGCCAAGAGCATGCATGTGGGCTTGCGGGAGCCAGGGGCCTG
The DNA here is from genome assembly GCA_004024805.1 of Geosciurus inauris. Classification (NCBI taxonomy): domain Eukaryota; kingdom Metazoa; phylum Chordata; class Mammalia; order Rodentia; family Sciuridae; genus Geosciurus; species Geosciurus inauris. The sequence continues at coordinate 11,777 of PVHX01011554.1, forward strand.
AGGAGCAGGGAGCCAGGCCAAAGGGGAGCAGAGCATGGTAGGGTGAGGCGCACAGCTCTGAGCTGCCCTCAGGAATGGAAGAGCTGTTCTCTGAAGATACATAAATGGTCCCACTGTCAGAAAGGTAGCCCAGAAGGTGGGCAGAGGGAAGTATCCTGGAATGTCCAAGACTGTATCTCTGAAAGTGACTTAGACTCTAAATCAGGAAAACGTTTTCAAAAGATGGCCAAGAGAGGACATGGCTGTAGAAGTAGGAGCTGGGGGTTTGGAGGAGGGACAGGCTGAGTGGAAGAGATAAGGAGGAGTTATCAGGGAAGTGGTGGAGAACAAAGCTGAAGGCTCAATTAAACTCTGCATCAGAAGCCATAAAGAATTAAGCTTAAATTGTGGAATAAACAGCAGATGTGTCAGGGTGAGAGAGGCCAGATCCGATGGGGAGAGTCCAGCCCACAGCATAAGAATCTCTGAATGAGCCAGAAGTTTAATAAAATAATAATTAAAGATGTAATTGAAGAGCACTTTCCTGAGCAGGAAGAAGATCAGTATGTACTGAAAGGGTCATGCTCTGAGCAAAATAAACGAGACTCCTACCCATACATCTGTGAGTACATTTTTTGAATTTTAAGATTAAAGACATGCTAGCAGAATCCAGGCAGAAGAAAGTGATGACATCATCAAAACTTGGTTCCCTGATGTTTTTGTTAGTGGGTACTACAGTTAGGCCAAGCTAAGAGTTCACTACGATTCCAGGCATGGGGATTGATGTCTGAAGGGCTTGGGGGACATCGGTGATCTTAGACTTTTATACCCAGCTAAGATGTGTTTTTTTTGTGTGTGTGCATGAGGATGCTGAGTCCTCTGAGATTTATAAAGCTTTGCAGAATTACAAATTTGTGTTCCCTTTAAGAAAATGATGTTTCTTTCAGACCAAGAGATAACTAAAAATTCTGAACCTAAGATTAGTGTCACTGTGTTTTCTGAGGAAATAACCAGATACAAATCAGTGCTCATAATGACACGAATCACAGAGTTGTAGTTAATGTAAAATTGGAAACTACCTGAACAGTTGCTTGCGGGGGCAGTCCTTGACACAGTGGATTGGTTAGGGTGCTTCAGTTCTGAGCATTTGTGGGGAGAGGGGTGGATTCTTGACTGACTAAATGAAGCAAAGCAATTCACCATCTTAAAGGAAGACGCTACGCAGATGCCCCCATCCGCGTCAGTCGGGGAGTCTTAGGAGGTGCCTTTGAACTTGCCTCTGGGGCTCTTTTTTGTGGTGAGTGGTCTTTGGAGGAGTCAGGTTTTGGGGAAGAGACACTGATAAATCTGTGGGCCTTGCAACCCCCTGGGTCTGAGAGCAGTGCCCTCCAGCCGGTGGGGCGACCCCTCCTCACATACTCGGCAAGCACTGTTTGTGACAGGGACGTTGCCAGTGGATAGTAGGAACTGTGAGACCAGTGGTTCCTATGGATAGGAGGCCAAGAACTGTGTGGGTGTCCCTAAGCATCACCTCTGGTGGGGCGGCGTGCTTGCACTCACCTGGGATGACCAGGCGCTGTTTTATCATCAGAATATGAAGAGGAAGCTTGGAGAAAGTGGCAGTTATGAGGACAGAAACCTGGGGAAGGATTGAAGGTCTCAAGCTAGGTCGGAAGCACTGACAGGAATGAGTCCTGTGGCGGCGGCTGTGTGGGCACCGTCCTGTACGGTGCAGGCTGGGCGGCCAGTGCAGGCTGGGTGGCACTGTTAAAATGGAAAGCTGGTGGGAGCCACCAAGAGGGGTTTTCCTTTTAAAATATTTCCCTTCACATTTATTGCACAAAATAATGTAGTTCTGAATACGTTTATAACAGTTTGAGGATAGTGAGCTGCTTCCTTCTGAAGGCCTGATGTTGGGAAGCTTCTAGCATGGCTCCAGATCTGAGATCTCAGCTCCTGCTTTGGCCCCCAGGGCACATCCGTCCCCTGGAGTGGGGCATTTTTGTCGTCTTGCTTGGATGCCATGCTCCTGGCATCTGCTCAGTGGAGGCCAGAGTGCCACTGGGAGTCTTGCGGGTGCGTGGGACAGCCCCACATCACAGCAGCTGCGCTCCTGGTATGGCAGCGGTACCACTGTCCGTCCACATCTTGGCACATGTGTGATTTGCAAACAAAAGTCTTAACTGGTTTGTTTTGGTAGAAATGGTTCCACTTGGATTGTTTACCAATCTCTGGTGAAAGCAGGAGTTCCCTCAGTTAGATTTGCTTTTCAGGTGAAGCCACCATGCTCTAACTAAAGTCTCTCTTTCTAACCACGCAGGTTCGTCTTTGGAAAGCTGGTGAAGACTTCTGCTCTGTTTGGATTACTTGGTTTATGAGACGCTGTCAGTGGACTTGGAGTTTTGACGCTGTGACCCTCCGCTCCCCGTTTCTGTACTCGTATGTGTAGTGGAAGTTTGGAGCTCTTTGGAGCTCTTGTTTACGTGGAAATTTTGAGCCATTTTGAATCCATTAAAGGTGCAGACGCTGCTAGCAATGAGCTCCCAAAGCCATCCAGGTAAGGCCGCCGCCTCCACTCTCTGCACACGGGGTCTCCTTTTTAGAGGGCGCGGGCTGTCATTGTACCTTGCTGACCGTGTCCCACTGTTTCCCTGATAGCGGCCATTGCTAGTTCACTGCAGCGCCATGTGCAGGTGGAGGGTGCGTCTTCATCTCAGTGAGAGGAGGCTGGCAGGGATTTGGGAGCAGTCTTGGCTTTGGTTTGCAGGCTGACTTGAATAGCAGTTTCTTTGATGCCTGGAAAAAAGAATTGTGCTTGAGCAAGGTGCTGTCTGAAGGTGGTCTTGTGATTTTTAGTTAATTGCTCATTCCAGTTTCTTATTGGGGTGCTTTGGTGTTGGGGATGCTTCCTCGGTGGCCCTGGGTGGAGTCTGGAAGAAGCCTGTGCTGTGCACACACAGGAGCTGCTTGTGGAGTTCATGGTTGGCTACAGGGTGCTCCTGCACAGTGTCAGGGCTGTAGGGAGGGAACGGTTTATCCAAGGTCACGGAGCCGGGAGTGGTTGGGTATGACTGGCCTCAGCTCCTGGGGCATGTGGGGGCATAGACACGGGGCTTCATGCCTTAAGACTTGGGAAAGTTGCGGTACACGTACTGTAATAAGCTGGGAGCCCTGCCTGTTGCGCCTCAAGGTGTGCGCCTCCCCTGGAGGCACCACTGTCAGCTGCCCATCCTCAACCCACCCAAGGCATTGTGTGTGACCTGCAGGATGCGTAGGCTCAGCATCTGTCCACATCTAGACCAGAAGCTGGACTGTTGTGGGGACCGGTGCTCGAGGCTCCGAGGCTCTGTCTGAGCTGCTCCCTGTGGGAATGCGCAGAATGTCACATACGCCTCTTGGGTACTTTTCTGAAAGCTGTAGAGGACAGGGTTGAGGCTTTCTTTAGATATGGAAGTTTTATTGATTCAAAATGTTCATGTATTGATTGATATAAAGAAATGGATCACAATCATTACAGGAGACACTGGAGCTGTACCAGTGCTGCAGTGTGCCTTGTGGGCACTGGTGTGCCACTCTGCCTCGGCTCTGGAGGGGCAGCCTCCAGAGGTGGGGTGTGCCTCTTTGCTGTGTGTAAACGTGTAATTTGTATGTGCATTTGAGTAGAACTTAATCCTGTTGGTGGGGTGCTGTGTGTATGTTTTCCATTTTAATATGTCCTGAGCATCTTCGATGTCAGTATGTATGTACATCTAATGTTCTTTTTGATAGCTTGTAAGTGCACGTTTGTGTGGTTGCAGCGGTGTTCACAACAGCCTCAAGCCGGCATCAAGCAATTGCTGTACATGTATTCTGTGCACTAAGGAAGCATCTCCATGGGACACATTCCACGAAGCAGCTGCTGGGTCAGCAGGCATGTGTGTTTAAAATGTCCATAGGTTTGCTGTGACGTTGCCCCAGAAGCTGGTCTCGGCTGATCTTCCCAATCACACTTCAGGAGGAGCTGTGTCTTCCTCACTTTGTAGCACAGCAGGGCTGGGCACACTGAGTCTATTTTATTTTTGTTAGGTAGGGCTGGGGAATTATTTTGTCCAACTTCCTGTTTAAATGGGGCTGTGCACTTTTGTATGATCTGGTGCAGGTAACAGTCAGATCTCGTACCTGCCGCCCAGACGTTTGAAGGGAAGTGTGCCCTTCTTTTTACTTCTGGTCTGAAGGAGAGCTCTGTTGGCATTGACGCTGTGGTAAAGCTCCCGAGCACTTGTGGTGTGGCTGTGAGGAGCCCCTGCCGCTGGCCCTGCACTCCATAAACCTGGGTAGCCTTCCCTTTTATTTATTTATTTTTTAATGTCTGTTTGATTGCTGAGGAAAGTGAATTTTTCTACTCTGATTATAGTTCTATAATATTCCCTTTCTGTTATTAACCATTTGTTGCTCTATATATTTCAGTGGTTTTTTTCTGTGCATAAAAATTAATGGCTGTGGGGCTGGGACTGTGGCTCAGTGGTAGAGCGCTTGCCTCGCATGCGTGAGGCCCTGGGTTCGATCCTCAGCACCACATACAAAAGCAATAAAATAAAGACATTGTGTCCATCTACAACTAGAAAAAATTAAAAAAAAAAATTAATGGCTGTTATTTTGGTAGACTAGGTCCCTTATCAAAATGTGATGTCTTTCTCTTAATATTTATTTGCCCAATAGTTTACTTTGTTTCATAAAATATTTCTGTCCTGTTTCTTCGGCATCTTCTGTGGCCTTGTCTTGGCGGTCCCGGTCTCTTCTCCAAGGCGTGTCTCTGTAAACCGCAGAGCTGGCATTAGCCTGCTCCTCTGGGGGCTTCACTTCCTGGCAAGGGATCCTGCCCATTGCTGCGTGTTTGTTCCCCTGGCCTGTCTGTGTCACTGCCAGCTGCTGACCCTCCTTTGTGCCCTTGGCAGTGAGTTTGGTGAAAGGTGGACAGCGCTGCGTGCCGGCTCTGTGGTTTGCTTGGGCCTGGAGCTGGGCACTGCTGCTGCCCCAGCTCTTGGACTTCTTCAGGTGTCAACCTGTGGCCACACAGTACGTACCTGCCCCCTGCACTGGCACTCCAGCTGCCCTGCTGCTTCCTCCTGGCACAGGCTGGCCTGGGCCCACCTCCTTTGCTGGGCTGCTGTAAGTCCCTGCTGGTGACCGTCTGCCCCTCAGAGCGATTCCATCAGGTTTATGGTTTCCAGTCAACCCTCCAAGTTTCCTGTCAGTTATGTACCTGCTCACCCACTGTCACGCATCGCTGTAAATCTTTTCACAATTTTATTTTTATTTTGTTGTTTTAGTGGATTTTAGGGAGGGATAGAAATAAATACCCAGTCACTCAATTTACTGTCTCTTTCCTCCTTTCCTCTTTCTCTCCCCTCCTTCCTCTTCCCTCCGTCTTGCTCTTTCTGCTGAGGATCAAACCCAGGGCCTTGTGTATACTCAGTGCATGCTCTGCCACTGAGCTTTAACCCCAGCCCTCAGTCTGCTGTCTTGAACAGATTCTAGACATATTCAAGGAAAGATGGGGACCTGGTCTTTCTTTTCCTCATGCCAGGGAGGCGAGTCCTGTTGCCACTTCAGTATCTCCAGCGCTAAGTTGTGGCCAAGTGCCCATGCTCTTTCCACTGAGTCCCAAGTGTCCCCTTTGTTGGCTGGCTCTTGTCTGTGACCTTGCCTCCCTGCCCACCTGCCTGCTCAGCCCTGCTCCTGTGTGGCCTGGTGCGGTGCTGTGGCACCTCCAGCCCGGAAGGTGCAGCTGCTGTTGGCTCTCTCACATTGGCAGTGCAATTTGGTTTTGCCTTGCTGATAAAGTAGCCTTTTTATTTGATGTGTACAAGTCTTCTTTCCCTTGTTTTTCCTTTAAACTCCCTCTGGTGCTGGGTGAGGTATGCGTTATGATTTTATTGCTGTTCTTTCTGAACTTTGCCAGAGCCAGGCCCTGGCTCTTTGACGTAAAAGCCGCTTAGCTGTTGGGATTTATTGCTCTAAATCACTGTTTCTAATGCTGTGAGCAGCCTGAGGAAAAGCTGGGGTTGACGGTGCTTGTGAGAAGTCTTCTTTGGAGAGGGGTCTGAGATGCTCTTCCTGCCCAGTCTGGTGTGAGGCCTTGCCCACTTGCAGTGTGCCCAGGCGGCTGGATGGATTTGTGTGGCCCAGCATGCGTCCTGGAGGCACATCCCCAGTGTCACCCGGAGTAGGGGACAGGCGCCTGCCGGTGTGGCCTGCCCATGGCACAAGCAGTCTCTCCCTTTTCCCTGTTGCTTTGTTTCTTGCTAGCAACCAACTGTCCTCATCTTCCTTGGGTCAAGCCAAGCCTGGGATACTAGTGCTGGCCACCCACTTGCACCCTCCAGGGCACTTACCTGTCGGCTGGAGCGCCCCTGCCTGGAGCATCTGTGAGAAGCCTGCCGACTCTGAGGGAGCACAGGACAAGTGCTGGGTGCATCCCTGCCCCCCAAGTGAGGCCTTGGTGCGAAGCTGGTCAAGCAGGGTCCATGGCCTTCAGGCCTTCCGGGTCCTGTCCCTCTTGGATCTCCATGGGGAGCCTGGATAGTGTTCAGTTAAAAACAAAGTTACACTTTCAGGGAAGCTTGTATAGTTCAAGATCAGTGCTTGAATTTGGACCATATTCTGTGCAGTTTGAAACACCCTGTCCACATGAAAGCCGCTGAAATCTGTCAACAATAGTATGGTGATTAGTATGGTGATAAGTCCAGGTCTCCTGATTTCTGCCAGCCACTGTCGAGGTCCCTCCATGGATCTCTCAAGAGAAGGCTCTGCCCTCTGGCAGGGTTGAGTTGGGGCCTGGGGTCCTGCAGTCTCCACACTCTGTTCTTCATTTGTCTGATCTTGATTGAATCTGTTGATTTCAACCAGTTTGTCTGCCAAGGTTATTGTATGTTAACACAGAGATTATCTCACGAAGGAATATTTATATGGTATTTAAATCATCTTCTGCAGTGGTTGAGTATTTCAGAAATAGTGCCAGTTTTTAAGGGGAGAAAATGAATTTTGCGTTCCTGGGATTAACACTGATTTTGGTTCTGAGCTGCTGTGACGGGTGGGTCGTGGGCCCTGAGGGAGGGTCTAGAAGCAACTCCGGACCTGAGAGTAGCCATGGAGGAGGCCAGAGAGACCCAGGACTAACCCTCAGAAGAGCTGTGGAGGTAGTAGGCACAGCCAGCGGGGGAGGCCTGGGGACAAGGTTTGAGTTCTGCAGGCTGGGCAGTGGCAGGCCACAGTCTGAAAGGAGCTGCTTCCCAGCCATCCAGGGAGGGCAGAGGAGAGGTCCAGCCGTTGGTGGACATGGGGGTTCTGGGCAGTGGGGGAGGCGACAGGACACCGTAGGCTGACCTTTAGAGAAGGACGCAGAGTCCTCGGGCGATCAGATTGATGTCTGGGGAGGATGTGGTCCCAGGAGGCTCCTGCCTGCTTCCTGGGGAGAGGTTCCCGACTGTCCATGCTCCTGACACCACCTGCAGCCCAGCCCTCCGGGCTCCTCCAGCACCCGCAAAACAGCCTGCACAGCTCTCAGTTGTCACCCCCGTCCCTGTGCCATCATTTTCTGGGGTCTTAATCAGTCAAGATTTGTTCTGAAAATCATGTAGACATGAGGATTTATTTTTCAACATACTTTTTTTTTTTCAATCCTCAAATTGTGTTTTGTCTTTTAAAAATCACGAATACTCAGTTGCAATGAAGAGCTCAGAAAATTCCCTGTCAATGGAGCATTGATGGTGTTTGGGCGGTTCTCTGAGAATTCTTACACAATTTGCGGAACATTTGCATTTGTGTCCTTTTTTTAAAGCCACCATTGTCGAAATGCAAATTTCTGAGTTCTGAGATGCTGAATGTTGGATGATTAATGATATTGAGATTTAAGAATGAACTCCTGGTATGTATTTGACATAGAAAACCCTGTACGAGAATCATTAGAAGCCTTTGAGCACAGCTTGGCGGTGGAACAGAAAGGCCATGATTGCGGCGCCTGGTGGTGGGGGCAGGTTGTACGTGGACAGGTGTACAGATGCGTGGCCGCCTCCAGACGCAGGCCTGGCAAGGCTGGGAGCTGCTGTAGCCGGGGATCTGCTTCTGTTCCACACAGTTGTGTAAAACTTGGAGGAACGAGAAATCAGCAGTGATGGCTGGCTTGCTCCAGGTCAGCTTGCAGGGACCAGAATGGGTGGCAGCGCCTTATGACTGTGCACGCTCTGTGGGCAGAACACTGGGCGCTTGGGGCCCAGGTAGGAAGCTCACAGGCCAGGCGGGCAGGAGCAACATGCCCCTTTGGATAGCTTGTGCCATGAGAGGGGTGGCCAGGGCATAGAAACCCCCAGAAAGGCTGTGTGGGGTTTGGGGAGATGTTGCCCCACAAAGGATGGGTTAGCTGCCCCTGAAGAGCCAACAGAGCTCTCTGCCTGGAGAAGGAAGGGCTCAGCAAGGCAGGAAGGCCTGGGGGCGTAGGGGGCAGGTGGGCCTGGGCCGGAAGGGCTGCTGCAGTCTGTAAGGCTGTGGCTTGTCACCTCCCTGTTCAGAGGCCCTGCCCCTGTGGGGGGCATGGGGAAGGGATTCTCCTGGCCCTTGAGTGTCTGGCTGCCCATCCGAGCCCCACATCTGACACCAGGTGCTGTGGTGGTGTCGGTGACCTGGCTGTGGCCGTCCCGAGGGCTGGCCCTGCGCTGCTTGCACTTGCCTCGCTGTGGTCCTGTCTTGGAGCTCTCTTCGCCAGTCCTGAGGAAGCCGGGTCCAAGGAGCTGGCCGGGCTGCCTGGTACACGTCAGCGAGGAGGTTGCAGTGGAAGCATCATTTTACTCTCACTCACCAGCGTTCTTTTGCCTATTTTATGAAAACATGTAAGAAATGGGTACTTCTATGAAAACTGTAGTGATTCATACAAAAAAATCAAACGAGATAAGTTCCCTGGAATCACATCTGGCATCGTGTTTCCTGACTTGGGTGCTTTTAGCCACTTAATCAGGGAGACCGTGGGACCAGGGACCTTAAACAGGAGGGAAAGGCAGCCTAGGAAGGGAAACCTTTGTCTGCCATCCCCTGCTTGTCCCTTCCTGGGAAGACCAGTACACACACGTAAGACTCTGCCTCCCAGAGCCAGGTCCTGCCACAGGCTGAGGTGCCTGCTATTCTGGGGGGCTGGGGTGGTGTCACTGGTTCCTAGGCACTGGTTGGGACTGTGAGTTCCCCACAGCTCTTGGTGGGGTCCTATTTCCACTGGACTTCAGGTTCCCTTACCTGCTCTCCTGTGTCTCCTCTCTGCCCAGTGCTCTCTTCCTACTTGCATTGAATGACTCAGGCCTGGAGATTCCAGACTAGGGTGCAAATGTAGAGCTTTTGGGCACTCATGAAAAACTGTCCAGACTTACAGTCACTTTCTAACTTTTACTGTTGCTCATACTTCAAAAGGTAGTAAAGCTTATTTAAAAGTGGTATCTGTATGCTTTTTAATAAAGTGCAAAATAAACCCCACATTTTTATTTCTGTTCCATTTGAGTTAACGTTTGTGAGAACCACTTAAAGTTTAATGAAATGCCTGAATGTTCATTTTTTAGTGGTCACCAATGATGTCACAAGGTCCGGGTTAGTTTTTTTTTTTTGGTACCTGGGATTGAACTCAGGGACACTCGACCGCTGAGCCACATCCCCAGCCCTATTTTGTGTTTTATGTAGAGACAGGGTCTCACTGAGTTGCCTAGCGCCTCGCCATTGCTGATACTGGCTTTGAACTCACGATGCTCCTGTTTCAGCCTCCCACAGTGCTGGGATTACAGGCGTGCACCACTGCGCCCGGCTCAGGTTAGTCTTTGGCTCAGTCACTGGAGATGTGTCTAGCTATCATCCTCAGAGCCCTTCACCAAAGGAGATTGTATTATTTTAAAATTTATTTTTGTGTTATTTTTAAAATTTCAGCCTTTTAACCATTTTTTAGAAGACCATTTCCTACAGTCTGGTTGCTTTGGTGCTGTCTCAGCCTGTGCTATGATGACACTTGAGGCAACATGATGTCTAAACAGCAGGCATTCGTGGCTCACAGTGCTGTAGGCTGGGAGCCCAGGGTCAAGGCGCCCAGAGCCACGGTGCATGGTGAGACGGCGCTCTGCTCTGTGGATGAGGCCTTGTGGCTTGGTGCTCAGGGTAGAGGGCAGGTCTCCGTTGGGCTGAGGGTGTGTCCTCATCACTGACTCATTTCCCAACAGCCCTGCTTCCTCCTGCTGCCACACTGGGTTTGTGTTCTGACATAGGAGGCTCCAAAGCCAAGAGACCCTATGGTGTAGGACTTCAGGCTGCGCTTTGGTTAATCTGCCTCATAGCTGAGTGGGCTCCTTTTTTGAGTTTTCCTAAAAAATCCTTTGTAGAAATTGGATTTGTTTACATCTGTGTTTCCCAGTGGCTTGTGGACTCAGTAGGACTTCTGAGTTTCTGTTGGAGTTCAGAGAAGACCATGGGGCCTGTTCTTAGTGCACTGGCCCTGCTGGGGTTGTCTTGGGAGCCATCCCGACCCGTTCCTGTGAGGACAGGGTGACATCGGGCCACATGATGTCTGATTCTTGGTGCTGCTCACCATCTCCTGCACATGGAGTCCCCCTGGCTGACACAAAGGTGCAGACCTGCCTGCTGCCGGCTCGCAGAGGCACCGCTGTGCTGTTGGCCTGGAGCCTCCAGGCTCCGTGTGGCTGCAGAGGTGAGGCTGCCCTGCCCATGCTGCTCTCTGTTTCCCTGGCCTGCTTTTCTCCAGTCTCTTTAGGGATCGGGGAAGGGTGTGAGGGGTGCTTCATTCTTCTTTCTTAGGTACTAATGGGGAAGAAAGAGTTTTTAGAAAATTTGAGAAGGTGTCGGGGAAACTGGACACTTGGAGAGCAAAGGATTTCATGGGGAAGTTTTTATGCTAGGCCACTTTGGAGGGAGGACCTGATTCTCCGTGCTGAGACCGGGCCACTGTGATTGTGGGGTCATGGTGATGGTGGAAGAGGAAGGTTGAGGACCTCCTGGAAGGTACTCGGTGCATGCTGGCACCATCCTTAGATGGCAGGGAGCCCGGCCTTCTGAGTGTCTGTGTGACGGGCGCTGCGTGACTGCTGAGCAGGGAAGGGGATCTTCAGAGGCCCTCGTCTCCCTACGCCTTGGAGCATCCTCAGGTGGCACAGGGCCTGTCGGAGTGGAGGCACTCAGCTGAGGCAATGTCCGCATCAGTGGGACTTCTGTGGGACATTAGTGGGAGCCTCGTGTCTTTGCACATGACTCTTCAGTCTTGGACCACGGTTCAGTGTGTGTGCAGAGTGGTTGTCCACTCTGAGCTGGTCGCAGTGGGGTGGGAAGGAGTGGAGCTCACCCAAGCACCAGCATTCGGGCAGGCCTGCTGTGGTCCTCCCCATCCAGGTAGCTCAGCCCTCAGGAAACGCATAGACCGGAATTGGGGTGGCGGCTGGGCATTCTGTTGGGCCGTCCCCCTTGGGGCCCCTCTTTTGGCCTCAGGGAGCAGTCTGGGTGTTCATCAGTGTTCGTGTCTTCTGTGATTTGGTTCTCTTCTATTTCCCCAGTCTCTGATAGCGTTTTGTACATTTCCACAGTGGTGGGGAAAGGTCAGGGGTGGGCTGTGTCCATGCTGGCAGGCCAGTAGCCCAGCTTGGTGCAGCTGAGGCTCATTTAAGAGCTGGGGGCATCCTGGCATGAAGACTCAGCCAGCATCTTTCTGGAGCTGGGGAACTGCAGGTCCTGGGTGGGGTGTGCTGGGGTCTCAGTGGAAGGAGCAGCTTGACTTTCCCCTTAGCGTGGCACCTTTAGTTTGGCTGATGGAGAGTGGCTGCTTGGCAGGTGGGGTGACCTGCATTGTCTTCCCCGCACCAGCCTTCACTGGGCAGCAAGGAGTTTGGTGATCCTGTGTTTGCAGGCAAAGCCCAGCAGACCCTCCTGTGTTGGAAGGGTGGGGCAGCAGTCTTCACCTGCATGGGCACGGGCGGGAGGCTCAGTCTCTGAGTTGGTGTGTTCGTTGTAAGACACTGAGATGACTCGTCAAGGTAACACCTTTACCATCATTTTCTACAAAGCCAGGTCTTGTGTTTTCTGGTTTTATGTAAACTAAACATACAGTTTTCACAAGTTACTGTTAAATACAGGAAGCCTGTGTTGTCCTTTATTTGGGAACCTTTCAAGTCAGTTTTATACACTGCTGTGGCTGGAAACAGAACTCCCCCCTGGGAAGCTAGACCTCGGTCCTGGTGGCATCTCAGCGTGGGGCAAGAGCTTAGAGGCCCGGGGTCGTGCCCACAGGGCACTGCTCCAAAGTCTTCCACCAGTGGCTGGTGGAGTGTTGGTGACTGAGTCTCATTCTTGCCTCCAAGTCTTATGGAAATTTCTGGATTGACCAAGCTCAGAATCTTGTTGAGTGAATACTGTGGTCTCTGTTGGTGCAAAGTCCTGGGGATCCCACAGCAGCAGATCTGGAGAATGGCTTCAGAAAAATGGTGTGAATCTATCTTCTCCTGTTCTGTGTAGTGAGCATGTAAAGTTTGAACACCGAATCCACGTGTTATGCTTTGGATGTGAGGTGTCCCCCAAAAGCTCATGTGTGAGACAGTGCAAGAAGGTTCAGAGAAGAAATGACTGGGTTGTGAGAGTCTCAACCCTATCAGTGAATCAGTCACCTGATGATGGGGATTGAGGGATAGCTGAAGGCAGGTGCGGTGTGGCTGGAGGAGGTGGGTGGGCACTGGGGGCGTGGCTTTGGGGTATATGTAGGTATCTGCTTCTTGATCATCCTGTGAGCCTCTTTCCTATGCCATACTCTTCTGCCATGGTGCTCTGCCTCACCTCAAGCCCTGAGGATTGGTGCCTGCTGTCTGTGGACCAAGACCTCTGAAACTGTGAGCCCTCAAATAAACTTTTCCTCCTCTATAGTTGTTTTGGTCAGGTCTTTTTAGTCTCAAAAGTCGACTAAAACAGGTTGGATTTTCAGACCCCTTATAAATAAATGTGAACTTAGTACATGACTTGTTATTCAGAGTGTTGTTAAACAGATGCTGCTTGATACCTATCTACCCAGTGCATGCTGGGCAGAGGACAGTTTCGAGAACCACGTGGTCACTATGAACTGCTGCAGAGGTGGGGAAGACTTCAGTCACAGGGATTTCATGATCCTGATTGAGCGGACTGGAGGCTGTGGGAGGTTTGCAGTAAGGGGGGGGCTGATGGGTAGAGGCTCCCCCTCCCCAGATTGTGCAGAGGGAGGGGAGCTCTCAGGGCCCTGGGAAGTCTCAGAAGCACTGTGCTTTGGAACTGAGATAAGGTGACACTCCCACGCCGCCCCAGAACTGAGTTTTCACCTTGTTCTTCCTGGGCCCTGAGCAGCCTCAGCGCCAGGTCAGAAGGCAGAGCCGAGGTGCTCCAGTCCGTCAGGGTCTCCAGGCTGTCTGCATGGCCTGGCCTTCTTTGGGATTCTGGGCCAGGGAACCTCAGCTCTGTCTTCTCCTTTTCTTTTTTCTTTGTCGCCCCTAAAGATACAGTGTAGAGAAACAAGACAGCGTCCCACCCCTCGTTACTTATGGCTTGCCCCATGCCTGCCCTTCATTCTTTGGGGCCTGAACTTCAGACTTCAGCTGCAGCCCTCATTCTGTGGGCTCACCCTGGTCCTGGAATGCTTTGTCTCACATAGCTGGGGCCGCTTTGGGTGCATCCTGTCTCCTCTGCCACCATGCGCCAGGAGGAGAGTTGGCTCTGTCCTTGTTCTCGGATGCCAGTGGGGAGCCCAGAAGGAGAGCCAAAGAACCCTGACCCAGCACGGCCATGGTATGTGGTATCAGGACTGGGCTCATTCTGTGGCCTCTGGGTCTCACCCCTTTCCTCCTGGGGGGGACAGTCTGCAGACACAGCACCTCAGTGGGTTTCCTCAGCAGTGGACCCACTGTCCTTGAGCCCAGGTGTCCATTCTGCTGGGGAGGACAGCTAAGTCCCCACGTGCACCCGATGCAGTGTGTTCAGAGACTTGCTGTTTATGCCACTCCCTTGGGGCTATTTGTGTGACAACCAGCTCTTCAATAAAACCAGTTTAGAGGAGAGAGGGCCTGTGAGAATAGATTTGGCGAGAGCAGTGGTGCGCGTGTGATTCCAGGGACTTGGGAGGCTGAGGCAGGGGGATTGCAAATTAAAGACTAGCCTGGCAACATAGCAAGACCCTGGGTAAGAAAAGGAAGAAAAGAAAAAGAGAAATTTGTATGATTAGAGTGGGGACTTACTCAGTGATTTTCCTCCCAGGACCCTAACCCAGGTCCAGCTGGGAGAAGAGTGGCAGCTTCTAGGTGCCTGCCCGGGCTTCCCCAGCAGCCAGAGGCATCAGAACAAAAGCAAGGCTGAGAAACTGCTGTAGCCAAGAGGAGTCTAAGGAAGGTGAACTTACGTGTGACGTGGGATTCCTGGATGGGATCCTGGAGTGGAAAAGAGACGGTGGAAAACTTAGGGAATCTGGTCAAGCCCTGGTGTTGGTTACTCGGTGTGACTGGCCTGCTCGGCAATGCTACTGGGCACTGTTGGCTGTGTTGGTGACACGTTTCCACTCGGTTTCCGATGGCCCATCGATGAGGCAGACTTGCTGAAGTTCTCGCTCACTCCTGATTTCCTTCCTTCCCCAGGGTTTATCCGTGCACTGCATACTTGTGCGTGACCATGCCACGTGTCCATGCACGCGCACACCACGACGGTGTCCCTCCCTGCACTCACTTTTTTTTCACGAGTGGTCATCCGCGGTGACCCTTCACACCTGGCTCTGGCTTCCTTTCCTTGGGGGTAGTTCTGCTGTGGCAGTTTTCTTGCTGTTGGTGGCTGTGGAGCCGTCAGTCTGACAGGCCACTCTCGATGGACGTTGTGTCTGCCCTCAGCCTTCCTAGTCACTGCCGTACACGCTGTGGCCCTGGAGGCTCCCACTGAAGCATCCTTGCATCCCGGCAGGTACACAGGCCCAGGTGTGGAGTATGGTGAGCCCTTGCAGGATGGCACCTGTGCCCGCTGCACAGGTCCAGGAAGCGGAGCACCTGGTGCCTAGAGGCCCTTGTAGCCCCATACGTTCCTGGGCCTGGGAGTCGCATTCCAGCCTCTCCCACCTTGGCCTGGTTTTCCTGGGTGTGGCAGCTGTACCATGGATTCACAGGCCCTTGGCCTT
Organism: Geosciurus inauris; assembly: GCA_004024805.1. NCBI lineage: Eukaryota > Metazoa > Chordata > Mammalia > Rodentia > Sciuridae > Geosciurus > Geosciurus inauris. The sequence goes on from PVHX01011554.1 coordinate 26,931, forward strand.
TTGTCAGCAGGATGCTGTGGGGCTTGTCACCTGTGGTCATGGCAGTGGACCGTGTGTTTCCGTGGGTGTGTGTGCATTCTGTTGCCGGACCTGCTGCAGACCACATGCTCGGCTCTGGTTTGGAGCTGGCCTGCGTGGTGCCTCTGTAGCACTCTGCGTGCGGCCCTGGGCCTGCCGTGCTCCGTGCTGTGTGCGCCCTGGCCCGCGGGGCAGCAGCTTAGGAGGTGCCCATTCTCTGCTTCTCTTGCGGTTCTTAGGAGTGTTGGGGGTGGACATGAGCTGTGCATCTTTGCCTGTCCTTCTCTGCTCTTCTGTACCAGCCTGGATGGCCTTCTCTCTTCCTCGGTGTTTCTAGGTGGACAGATGTGGTCAGCTCTTGGGTTGTTGTCTGTGCCTACTGGGAGGCCACGAAGGGATTCTGGTTTGAGAAGCTGTGCTTGTATAGCCCATGCTGAGGTCAGTGGTCCGTGGTTTCTTCTTTTTCAGATGGCATGAGGTGAGGGTGGACACTGGCACCTGTGTGTTCTTGGCCAGTGGTGTTTATGTACCAGACCCGTGCTTTCTCTTCTGCCTCTGTTTCTGGCGGATGCCCGTCCCTGCCCTCGGCCCTGGCCCCTGGACCCGCTGCCTGTCGTGGGCTCACAGCACTGTCTTGAATAACCGGCTCAGTCATCAGTCACAACAGCACTTGAGTGCGTCTCTGGGCTTCCTCTAGTGTTGGGAGGAGCCCTGGTTCCTCCTAGCCTTTGTATCTCCATGTGGATCTTAAAACCAGCTTCACAATCTGAACAGGAATTCCTTTGTTTTGAGTTTCTCAGTCTGTGGATACCGTGTGTCTTTCTCTTTGAGTCATCCTTGATTCCTTTCAGTCCCTTTGCTGTTTGACTTGCAGAGGTGCTTTAGTCCTTTTGTTAGACCTGTTTCCAGGGGCGTGTGCATTCATGTGTTCGGTTCTGTTCTGCTTCTGAGACTTCGTTTCCGTGTGTGATGATGTCTAGAAAAACAGCGTCTGTGCAGGTAGGTGCCTGGCCTCCACACACTTTGCTTATCATTAGCCTAGTTTACCTATAGATTCTTTTGAGCTTTTGAAAAATGTATATTCTCTCTGAAGAGCGAATGTCTTGCTTTTTCTTCGCTGGCGTGTCTGCCTTGTTCTGTGGCACTGTCTTGGACCCTTATCGAATGCTGAGCAGCACTGGTGATGGGAATTTTTTAGTATCAAGGGAATTTTTTTAGTATTTCATTATTATGTATGCAAGTCACTATAGGTTTTGTGTGAGTTAATGAAGTTCTCATCTGTTCTTAGTTTGCTAAGAGTTTGTCTCATGAATAGCTGTTAAATATTAGGTTCAACCATGTGGAATTGCCACTATTTGGTCTTTTTCAGCTTACGAAATGACACCTTCATTTTAGCTTAGACTTTTTCTATTATTTTTTCCCCTGGTATTATGATAGAATGCAGGGTCACTTTACCATTGAGCCACATCCCCAGCCTTTTTTATTTATTGATTTTTTTTTTAGACAGGGCCTTGCTAAATTGCTGAGGCTGACCTTGAACTTGCGATCCTCCTGCCTCAGCCTCCTCAGTAGCTGGGATTACAGGTATGTGCTACTGTGTGCAACTCTTTTCCTTTATCTATTAATCGCAGATTTCTTCAGCTTTATTTGATTAATGTGATGAATTGATTTTTGAATGTTATTCCAACCTTACATTTCGGTACTAAGTGTTACATACAGATAGTCCCCGGATTAATGATGGCTTCCCCTGTGCTTTTTTGAGTTTATGATGGTGCCATGGTTTGAAGATAGTACACATTCAGTAGACATTATAGTCCAGATTTGAATTTTGGTCTTTTCTCAGGTTATTGTGGTTTAATATGGCTGGGAGCCAAAGCTTCGGACAGCCACAGGATCAAAAAAGGCAGATGGTCAGCACTGTACAGTGTGCCGTGCTGGAAACCACGGAGTTCGTTAGGTTTGGGTAGCAGGTGCATTTTTAGCTTCTAACAGTATTTTCAATTTACCATAAGTGTGTTGGCAATTGGAAACTCCTAAGTCCAAGAGCGTCTGTATTCTTAGACACTGTTGCATTTGCTTTGCTTATATTCAGCTTAGGTTTTTAATCTAAATTTGTGAATAAGATCGACCTGTGTTTGAGTCAGCTTTTTTGCTGCTGTGACCAAAAGACCTGACAAGAACAACCATAGGAGGGGAAGTTCATTTTGCCTCATGGTTTCAGAAGTTCAGTCCACAGACGGCGAACCTCATAGCTCTGGGCCCAGCGGGCCAGAGCATCACGACGGAAGGGCGTGAAGGAGGAAAGTGGCCAGGACAGGACAGGGAGCAGAGAGAGCGCCACTCATCAGGGCCACATGGAAACCCCAAAGGCACACCCCAGTGGCCCACCTCCTGCAGCCACACCCTACCCTACACGTACCACCCAGTCCCTCCATCAGAGTGGACCAGTGCACTTAATTAGGCCACAGCTCTCTGATCTCATTGTTTCAGCCCCGAATGTTCTTCATTGTGTCACACGTGATGCCTCGTATCTAAACCATGACACCTGTGATTTTCTTTTCCTGAAATACCTTGGTTAAGTTCTCATATTAAGGTTATGCTAGCCTCTTACTAAAATGTGATCCATGTGTCATCTTTTTCTGTTCCTAGATTGGCAAATAGTCACATGGCACACTCGCCAGGCTTTGTGGTGTCTGTTGCCTGCTCTCTGCTCCCTCCCTCCCCTCCCTCCCTGTCCCCCTGCCCTCCGTCCCCCTCCTCCCTTTTCTTTCCCACTTAACAGTGTAAAACCACAAAGCCCACTTTACTTGCAGGCTGGAGGAGGCTCAGAGCCAAGACCCCATGGCCTGTGGGCTGTGGTTTGCTTACACTCTTCAAGGCTCCTGACAGGTTATGCAAGATGTTAGTGGTTAGGTGTTGGGAAGAATCACTGGTGAGCCTATCTTGGAATTTTCTTTATGGAAATATTTTTAAATGATACCCTTAGGCCGGGAGCAGTGGCTAGGGAGGCTGAGGCAGGAGGATTGTGAAGCCAGCACCAGCAACTTAGTGAGGCCTGAGCAACTCAGCGAGACCCTGTCTCTAAATATAAAAAGGGCTGTGGACTTGGCTCAGTGGTTAAGCAAGTACCTGGGTTCAGTCCCTGGTACCAGAAATACATCTGTCTGTCTGTCTGTCTGTCTGTCTATCTATCTATCTATCCATCCATCCATCTATCTATGTCCTTAACCGTTGCAGGACTATACAGATTTTCTATTTTTTGTGTGTATCAGTCAGTTTCTGTGTTATGTAATTTCTCATGGGATGGTTATCATTCAGTCTAAGTTTCCCAATGTTTCATACACACCTCCTGAGGCTCCCTGTCTCCTGTGTGAAGCGACACCTCCTTTTCGTTCTTGATGTGTTCGTTTTTCTTTCTCATTGGACTGGCTGGGCTGTATCACTTGCACTGCTCCTTTTAAAGAACAGGGCTTGGTTTTCTTCATCCTGTCTCTTGGATTTTTAAAAACTCAGTTCTGCTCTGTAGCCACTGCTCCCTTCCACTGCCTGGTTTTGATTGCTGGTCGTCGTCCTGCCCGCTGTTCACTGTGAGGTGAACATCTAGATAAGGAATTTCCTCCCACAGGTTCTTCCGTAACGTGTGCACTCAGGGCTATGAATCTCCACCTCCATGTGGCTTTAGCTGGTCGTGCAAGCTTGTGACGATCATTTCTAAATACGTTCTTGATGTAGAATGTTTCCTGATTGCTTTTTAAATCTCCTCCTTGGCATAGGTATCTGTGAGGTTAGGCCGTTCATGAATTTCTACTTTATTTTTTCATCTGTAGATTGGTAGCTTGGTTTCACTGCGGTCACTGAGACTTCCGCGCGTTCCTGGTCAGTTGAGCTGTGTGCCCCTGAAGAGAGTGGGGAGCCCTGGACTGTGGGTGGTGTGTGTCCCTGGTGTCGATTTGTCACCTCACCAGACTCTAGGTGTTTCATGTTTCTGAGGACCATGTGGCCCGTCCCTGCTGGAGCTGTGCATGGCAGTGCTTCTCTTCAGACCTGCTCGGCCTCGGTGTCCCCTGAAGCTGTGAGGTCCACACCAGCGTGAGGCGTCAGGCTTTCTTGTCAGGACGGCCGCCTTTTGATCATTCTGGAATGTGTCTCTGGTGTTGCGCTCCTTCCTGTGCAGGAGTCGGGTGTCAGTGTCCTGCGGCTGCCCGCCTCCTGGTGTGAGCTCTTGGTGTCCCAGGCAAGCCTGGCACACTGACCCTGCTGCCAGCAGGCCCTGGGCCCAAGTGTCCCCCCAGGATCCCGAGGCTGTAGGTGCTGCTCTGCTCCTGGTGCTAGATCTGCGCTGGCTTCTCATCCACCTGGAGAGGCAGGTGGATGGCAGGTGTGCCCTTCGTCTCTGTGTCCTGGCCCTTGTGTGTCTGGCGGGAGCTTCGTCCGCCCTGCTCTTGTCTGTAGGTTGTTCATGGAGTGTAACCTAGTTTGCAGCGTGCAGTGGAGGTGGAGGTATGCCTGCCAGGCCAGCGACTGCTCTTCTCCTGTTCCTCTCTGGCCCCTCTCCTTGAAGGTTCCCCGTCAAGCGTTGCCAGGGCTGTCTCTGTCCAAGCCCCAGGTGGCCTTACGGCTCACGCTGGCCTTTGTGTTGCTGTGGAATGGCTGATAGTGTGTTTTAAGGGGCTGGGTTTTCTGTAGCTTTGAGCTGCTTCCCTGGCACTTTGACTCAGGTGTTCGTGAGGTGGTCCCTTGTGAATGGTGTGCAGTCCCCGACCTTCAGGTGGTGGCCGAGCTGCCCTACCCCCTTCCTGTTGCCTGCCTTCCACCACCAGTCTCCCTTCTTTGTTTTTTACCATTTTCCCCCCAATGGGAATGAAGAGCTCATTCAGGATTCAGCTGGGGAAATGAGCTGTGGGGCATGGCTTTTCATACCACTAACACCACGCCTGTGGGGACGTCCGGTGCCCTGACGGGCATCAGGTTTGGTGCCCAGCTGAGCAGGGGCTGGGGGGGACTTGGTCTTTCCGCCTCGTGCCCTTTTCTCTTACTGAGTGTCTTGGTTCTGGTTGGTGTGAGATTTCATGATCTCACCCTCTAGTTGTAGCCAATGCAGGAAGGTTGGGAGGGAGCCTCAGCCAGTAGGCAGACATTCTCGGAATCACATGCGCTTGATGTGGGGTATAGAGCAGCCTCTGGGAAGGCTGAGCGCACGGCTGTGTCCATTCAGCCCCCTGCGTTTCACACTGTGTGGCTCGGTTACACAGCCATGGTTGTTCTGTTGTATTCAGACAGAGCGTATTCAGTGTCGTGCTCATTCAAATCATTTAAAAATAAATGAACTTTGATTTACATATCGAATCCCAGACTACTTAGCTGGCTTTCTTCTCCCCAGGAGCAGGAGGTGCGCTCTGTGGCCACGGCCTCCCACCAGGTGGTGGAGCAGTCCTGTTCTTCTGCATCAGTATCCTCCCAAGACACGGGAGGACGCTGCAGCACGAACGAGGCTCAGCTGGCCGGTGCCCTGTGTCACACTCGCTGCATGCCTTGGAGCTTGTGGTGATCTCCCAGGTGGAGGGTGGTCTCTTAGAGCGTGGCTGATGACAGTCACAGGGCAGAGTTCAGGTGTTCCTGGCGGCCTGTACTTCCTCCGGCCACCTTCTGCAGTCCCGATTCTGGGCAATGGGCTAGGGGCGCCAGTGGTCCTTGTTCAGGCCTTCAGAACTGAGCAGACCTGGCATCTGCCGTGGTTAGAGGCCACTCCTGTGAGACCTTTCTTCTCCTGGTCCAGTGTGCCCCTAGGGCAGTGTCGCAGGCTGCCCCATCCCAGTGGTCTGGCCCCGCGGGGCCCTTCACAGCACCTGTCCTCAGCCCGCTCTGTGCTCTTCAAGCAGCTGTGTGCAGCTACGTGAGACCTGGGCCTGGTCCCAGTTGCCCCATGTGGCCATGATCTCCTTCCTGGCTTTGGCTCCCTGTTCTGAGAGATGAGGACCCTGGGCTTCACCTTACACAGCTGCTGTGAGGCCCCAAGGGGGGTGAGTAGCCAGTGCCTGCTCCTGTCCAGGGATGTCAGCTGTTGTCCCACCACAGGCATCCAGAATGTCCATAGCCCAGGCCCAGAGCGCCTGGCAAGTTTCAGTTTAGTCAGCCTTGTCAGACTCATGCCCTTTCTGATAAATATAGATAAACTGTGTCCTTGAGTGTTTGAAATTTTAGAATAGTTTGAGCCTCAGTATGCAACAAATCAAGCAAGCATGTTTGTGCAAATGCCCACCTTGCCCACCCCATGGGCCAGCAGGTCTGGCCTGCAGTCCCACCTCATGCCACTGCCCGGGGCACAGCAGCACAGGGGGGCCCTCCCTGCTGGGTGCCTCACCTGCCACCCAGGCTACGTCTCTCAACACTGTGGAAGCCCAGACCTGTGTGTCTCAGTTTTCTCCTCTTTCAGTGACTAGTGATTGTACTTGAAATCTAGCTCTTGAGACAGGGGTTTGCCAACAGATGACGGAGACCCAAGGTTTCTGTCATTCCCCAGGAAGACCTGCAGGCAGGCTGTGCACAGCCCCAGCCATCATGTCCAGAGGGAGCCTGTGGGAGTGGCTTGGCCTGGGGCAGACCACTGGTGGTGTGGTCAGCTGCAGCAGGCCTGGATGGTATGGCAGGACCCCCAGCCTGATGGTGAGTCCAGCCCTGGTCCTGATCTGCTAGCCACAGCTGCCTGGGAGTCCTGGGTTTGCCGCTGTGCCCCCATGGCTCGCAGTGGGAAGAGGGAGCTCAGCTTACACTCCCAGCCTCAGGCCGGTCAGCAGCGCCAAGTGGTTTCTTAAAAAGCATTCTTCCTCCCCTGATTAATTTCTGGCATGCAGCGCCAGGGAGCTCTTGCGTCAGTCAGTCGTCATAGACCCCTGGTTGTCTGGACCAGACATAAACACCAAGCCCAGCTCTGCCACTTCTGACATCCTGCCAGCACTGGCTGCCCTCGAAGCTCCAGGATTGGCAGCAGGAGATGAGATGGCCAGGGCCCGCCTGGGAGGGGAGGCCAGGCAGGCTGCTACTCACAGCAGAGCCCTCCCTCAGGACACTCGGCTTGGCACATGCACCCTGTGCTTGCCAGCGTGGGGTGCTGGGCACAGATGGGACTTACTGAAGTCTTGGCTGGTTCCTGCCCTCCCCTGACCCTGATCTGGGAACATCGCTGCTTCCTGGGGGCCCTGGCGTGAGGTTGGTGCGGAGCTATGGCAGCACCTGGTGAGCCTGCGGGCCGGACAGTACACCCTTTGCTGTCCAGATCCACAGGTGCAATCTGAAAGCCTCGGGAACTCATGGGAAGGCCTGTCCCCAGCGCCCTAGCGTGCAGATGCCCGGGGCTGCATCCGCCCTGCCCTTGTTCCCATAGCTTCCCTTGGACCAGGCGGCCTCATGGTGCTTTTGGCCTCAGAAAAGGCCAAAGCAAAGGTGTGACTCTTCCCAGCCCTCCAGTGGCGAGTGCGTGCAGCAGGCTGCGACTTGCGAAGAGCCACGCGGTGACTGCTGAGGGTCCCTGGGAGAAAGACTTGAACCTGGAGCTTTGTCGTGGGTGGGTCAGGCATCTGGCAGGTAGAGCTGCGCCCTCCTGTGGATGGCGTGCATGTTAGGGCTTCCAGGTGGCTCCCAGGTGGGTTCTTGGGGTGGCTGCAGCTGGCCCATGTGGGTGCACAGCAGGGACCAGGGCACACTCTGGGGCTGTGTCAGGCTCTGCCTTGTGGGTCCCATGCTGTGACTGGACCTGTCCTTCAGCAGCCCCAGAGGCAGAGCAGCAGTCCAGGGCCGAGTCCTTGTCTGACCGGGTGCTGAATGTCTCATTTCAGGAACTCTGGTTTTTACTTGTTTTCCACCTCTGCACACAAGATCTGCCAGGCGCCACAGTGGAAGGGAGATTCATGAGCGAAAGTCAGGAGTGTCTTCAGTGGGCACAGTGGCTTATGCTTGTGATTCCAGTGACTTGGGAGGCTGAGACAGGAAGATTGCAAGTTTAGGGCCAGCCTCAGCAACTTTGCAAAGCCCTAAGCAAATTAGTGAGACTGTCTCAAAATAAAAAATAAAAAGGGCTGGAGATATGCCCCTGGGTTCAATCCCCACTACCAAAAATAAAAGAAAAAGCTTGAGTGGCTGCAGCACTGGCTGTGTGCGTCGTGTGCGGAGGGAAGACTGCTTTAGCTGGGAAGTCTCACTTAGTATTATGCCCTGGACACCAGGGCCTCTCTGCAGCTGGAGCCTCCTGTCTTCCATTCCACCTGAGGTGCTTACAAGTAGACTGTGGCCACTTCCCTGTCCTCCTGGCCCCTGGGAGGGGAAGGCTGCTTACTTGCTGGAGCTTGCCCATCTGTGTTCCTGGCTCCTCCTAGGGAACCAGCTGCAGGTGAGGGAGGTGAGGCCGCTGGGCTGAACTGAGTGCCTGAGGAGACCCAGCTGTGAGGACAGCGGTAGCCTCGCTGTGGGCCCCTCCTTGGGCTCCTGTGGCTTCCTGATACCCAGAGGTTCTGGGCACATGTTCAGTGGAGGCAGTTAGGCAGAGGCAGTGCTTTTCCTAGAGACGGTGCAGGTGGGAGCCACTGGTGGTGCTGTGGCCTCTTCCCTTGCGTCTCCTGCCTTGCACGCTCCGGGCATGGGAGGGTCGAGTCTCTGGGTCTGGTTTTGCGCTTCTCCATAGGAGCGCCACCAGCAGTGCCCTCTGTGGTCAGGCTAAGGTGGGATGGCTCTGCCAGCTCCGGTGGTGGTTCAGGGTCTTCAGGTGGGTGAGAGTCTCTCAACTAACAGGCAGCAAACCCCTTGATGGGCGCCGTAGCAGGGCCAGGTGAGCCACACAGACAGGGCCCCGTGGCTGCACCTCCCAGCCCCTGTGGTCCTCCCTAGGTTTTGAAGACCCCCCATTTAACGCAGCAGCCCCTTGCTGTTCAGTTGTTTTCCAGCACAAACAACAATCTCATCGTATTTCTTTTTATTTACTGTGGTATGATGGAGTCAGCGAAGAGGGTGCCTACTGTTCTGGCCCTTTCTGGGCGTGTGGCTCGGTGACATGAAGGGCTCGCGTGCCATTGTGCAGCCCCACTGTGTCCATCCCGGAACTCTGACCTCCCACACTCAGCTTCCGCCCTGGGCAACGCGAGTGTCTGTGCCCCTCCCAGCTGGCCACTGCGCGGCCCCTGTCCCCTGAGTCTGGCTCGCAGGAGTGGAGCCCTGCCGCCCTGGCCTTCACCCTGGCTTCTTTCACCCAGTGTGCTGTTGGAGTCCCCGTGTGTGGCAAGTGTGGGTGCCTCCTCCCTGGGGTGGGTGCCCGGCGTCACGTCTTCTGGGCCTGCCCCTAGGAGTGGGGCTGCTGTGCAGCTATGGAGCTGGCTGGCTTTCTCGGTGCTGCGCATTTGACTTCTTCCTAGCGCTGCACAGCAATTTCTTTACATTCCTGCAGCATTTGCTATTTTACTGTTTGTGAAAGTAGCCGTTCTTGGGGTGAAGTGGTGTCTCCTTGTCGTTTTGATCTGCGTTGACCTGCATTGTGATCCTGGTGCTGGGCATCTTTCTGCGTACTTTTTGGCCGTTGCGTGTCTTTGGAGCAACGTCTATTCTAGTTTTTTCCCAGTTTTTAGTTGGATTGTTTTCTTACTGTTGCATCTTGGGGCTGCACTGGTCGCCATGGATGTCTCAAGTGCAGGCACTTCCTCCTACTCAGTGTTGCCTTCTTACTCTTTTTAGTGTCATCTGGTGACAAAAGTTTTTTGCTTTTCATTAAGTTCAATTAATTGTTTTTTTCTTTTGTTGGTTGTCTTTTGATCTCGTATCTAAGAAGACACTGCCCAATTCAAGGTCGTGAGTAGCCTCCCGTTTCCTTCTAGGAGTTGTGTGGTTTTGGTTGTTTGGAGCACTGGTCTGCCTTGAGTCGACCTCCGCCTCTGCGTGTGCTGTGTGCTGTGAGCTGAGCTGCAGCTTCTCTGCTGTGGGTCTCCAGTTGTCCCAGCCCCAGTGCTTGATGAGGGTGTTGCTCACTTAAACCTGTAGAGTGGGGGTGGGGGGAGTGATGTGTCTTAGGAGAAAAATCTTTTTTTTGTTTTGGTACCGGAATTGAACTCGGGCACTCGACCACTGAGCCACCTCCCCAGCCCTATTTTGTGTGTTATGTAGAGACAGGGTCTCTCTGAGTTGCTTAGCGCCTTGCTGTTGCTGAGGCTGGCTTTGAACACGCAATCCTCCTGCCTAAGCCTCCCAAGCTGTTAGGATCACAGGTGTGGCCACCGCCCAGCAGAAGAGAAATCTTGCTACGATTTCTAAAGGTTTTTCTGGAAGCATCATGAGTGGCAGTTGGGTTCCCTTCCCAGGTCAGTGTAGAGTTTGTTGCTCCTAAACCAGGGCCACGCGGCCACTGTGTCACGTGTCTTCATGGCCAGCCTGCTGCCATGTTCACACCTGCTGGCCACACCTCTCCTGAAGTGTTTCCCTCTCCGTGGGTGACAAGTCAGGGTGGCTGGCGGGGCCTCTGTTAGACATAGAGCAGGTGGTGCGCAGTGTAGGTCACAGCTGTGCTGACCACGAGCTGCAGCCCCTGTGCAGGGGGCTCCCAGGCTGAGCTCTCCTGGCCTTGCACAGAGTCCCCAGTCCAGGTCTGCCCGGGGACTCCGAGCGTGTTGGCCCCTGACTGCCACGCACCTCAGCATGCGGGCTCACAGGAGGCTTTTCAGGGAGCAGGGTTTGTGCATTTCTGAAGGACTCTGCAAGCCCGAGGCTTCCTGCCGGCCCGGCTGTTGGTCCTGTAGAAGCTGTCACCCTTCTTTGCCAGTCTTCCTGTCTGAAACAGCGGGCAGTGCAGCTGCCTCTCCACCGTGGCCGCATGCTGAGGGGCTGTGGCAGCCCCAGTCTCTTACAGGTTGCCCCCGTGTCTCTCCGTGGGTTGTGGCTGAGTGTTTGTCTTCGCACCTCCAATTTGGGCTTCAAGTTCAGGACCATCTGAGTGCTTGATGTGTGCAAGCATTCCTCGGGGACTCGTGTTTCCAGTTGTGCTTCTGCTATTATTTAAAGCTGCTGCTCAGTGTCACACTTCCAGTTGCTGATCCTGAGCTGTTTAAAAGCTCTGTGGCCTCCAGGTGCCCCCGAGTGCCCACAGGCTCTGCCCCTGTCCAGTGCTGCCGCCGCTCGCTCAGCAGGGCTCCCGGGAAGCGGGAGTGTGTTCCATCCTGAAGTTTCACTGCTCCCTGTAAGTTGCAGGTTCTAGAGCAATGCGCATGTGTGTCCACTCTGCCTGCTCCCGTGGCGCCTGTGTGCCCTTCTTCATGCCACAGGCGAGGGACTGGCTGCCCCCGCTCCTCCTCCTCAGGCTCCTGGGCTCCCGGCAGGTCTTCCTTCTCGAATCCAAGTTGGAGGAGACCTGAACTCCACTGTCCTCTCACATTTCTACCTGCAGAGGTGACACTTGTGCCACATGGGTCCTTGGTGAGAAAGCCTCTGTGTGTCGCTTCCCTGCTTGCTGGCACTGTGTGACACTCTTCCACAGGACACACACTCGGGAGCTGTCAGTATCTTGTACCGATTTTGTGTGAAAGCAAATCCGCGTTTCCCCAGTTTCTGAAATTTATGTGTAGTCCCATCTGAACTTAAAACCCAGCAGTGCCAAAAGGTATAGAGCAGGAGGGAAATGTCCCCATGACTCTACTGGACCACAGTAGCTAAGCTGAGCAGGGTGCGGCTCTGAGGAAGTCACAGGTTGCCCCGGGTATGGGTGCGGCAGCAGGACCCGCCCACACCTCTTCTGATGCGCCTTTCCCTCCTCGCGTTGGAGTGGGCCTGCCCTGTTTTCTGGTGCTCGAGACTCCTCCCTCAGTGGGAGCTTATTTTTCCTATATTACATAGCACCGCAAGAAAAATTGTTACGTGCAGATATTTGTGTTTGTTCTTTGCTGATTTTTCTCATGGTCAACGTTTGGATAAAGGTCCAAGTAGAACTGTGAAGACAAGGGCTCACGTTCCGTGGATCACACCCTGCCACCAGGCTGTTCCCACAGCCACACCGGTGCCCGTCTCAGTGCCTGCAGTTCCTCACGGCCCCTTGGCTGATGTGCGCAGCAGCGAGGCTGGGTGCTCAGACCAGGCGCGTGGCCCCACGGGCTACCCCAGTATGGGCTTGGGCGTGGGGCTAAGAGGCCACTCTGGCACTTGTGCCCAGCTCGTTCCTCTCTGCTTGCCTGTTGCATCGAGGGCCTTTCCTGGGAATCTCCCTTGTGCCAGGTTCCCCTAGGCACTGGCGAGGAGCCCCAGCTCAGTGGCACCTCGGTGTTAGTGGAGGTCACAGAGCAGACAGGTAACTAATGCCAGAGCAGCAGTGTGGCTGACGTGCCTGAGTCTGCTGTGTGCCTTCTCATGACACCCCGGGGCCGAGCCCTGTTGTCTCCACGGTGTCTGCTTCACAGAGGGAAGCGAGGTGTCGAGAAGGAACACCACCTGTGCAGGGAGCCAAGCCTGGCGTTGTGCATGCGAGCACGGGGCTCCACTGCCACCAGACTTCCTGTCCAGTGTGGTCTGGAGGGTGGGGAAGTGCCCTGTGTCTGAGGGTGGTGGGGGCTGTGCGCAGGCTTCTTCTCAGTTAGGTGGAGAGCTCCAGGTGACCAGGTGTGCTGTGACTGCAGAGGGGCTGAGGCTGCGGCTGTGGCCCCAAGCTTGGTGTGGAGTCCCCTGAAGGTGAGGTGCGGTGTTGGTGCAGCCCGCGGGCCTCAGGGTGGGTGGGACATGGGGCAGAGGAGTGGGCGTGGATGGCTGGCGTCTTGCGTGGCACAGGCTTTTCCCTGGCCAGGGGAAGTGGTAGCAGGCTTCCTACTGTTTCCTCTCCACTCTGGTGGGCGGCGGGCCTCCAGGACCTGGGGCCTCAGAGCCTCGGGGCAGCCTCATCACGGGCATCCTTGACCACTATCTGCGGTTGTTTAAAATGCCCGATGGCTTTGTCTGTGCCCTGAACTTTGTTGGGCAGTTTTAAATTAGCGTGGCGTATGTAACAAAGCTCTGTTTGGTGGAGACTGGATTTGCTAGCTTTTTTCTCATGTAATATTCTCTTGTGTTGTCAGAAGGTGAACTTGATGGGCACAGGAGACGGGGGCCTCTCTGGGGACTGCCACTTTCCTGGGCGTCAGACAGGGGCGCAGACGAGAGCCGCGCAGCGTGAGCATGAGCAGCAGGGAGGCGGGGTGGGCAGTGGGAGACCCCCGGCCACGGCAGAGGCACTGCAGGGAAGGAGCTGCGGTTTTGCCACAGGAGTGAGAGGAGTTCCCTGCAGCCTTCTCGGGCTGCGTGTGCCCAAGTGGAACGGTGTCGCAGGCTGGCGACAGGGTCTAGGGGCTGGGCTGGGCATGTCCAGCTGAGAGGACAAGTCAGAAGGGGGTGGCCCTGGCCCCAGCCTGTCAACCTGTGACGGTGCAGTGGGGCTTCTGGGAGAACAGAAAAAACAGGAGCCTCACAGAAGACGGAGAGGAGACAGCTTGGAGCACGTTTTCCCACTTGAGAGGTGAGCGGCGTTCAATGGAAAACCAGACGCCCAGCCAGAGGCGTGCCAGAGCCTCGCCATTTCCCAGCTCCAGACCTGAGTGGATGAGAGGCCCACTCAAGACCCCCTTGGCAGGAAGAGCCTGAGTGAGGTGTCGCTGCGGGGCGGGACTGCTGTGGGCGTGCACTCTGCAGAGGACCAGCCCCGTCCTAGGGTGGGTCAGTGCCCTCCTGCAGTTCTTTCAGTGTTGGCCTTACTGAAAATTGCTTCTCAACAGAAAAATGTCACCAAATTTTACAAGGCTCAAATCTGTTAAAGACCACAATACAAATCTTTTATTTTACTTATGAACATACTTGTGCAAACTGTGAGTCTCGAGCGTTGGAGGAAAGACCGTAGCAGCCGTTGTGCTACACGGTGTCACGGGAATGTCCTTGTGCAGGACAGCGGTGCAAGCCATCTTTACAGGCAGGAAGGGGTGAGTTCACACTCCACTTCCCAGGCACGGCCGGAACACACCGGGATGGAGAGGCACGTGGTTCTTGCAGGTGGCAGGCTGGGCCCTGAGGAGGCAGAGCAGGCTGGCCCGAGGACGAGGTGCGAGGTCTGGGGCTGGTGCCCTTAGTGTGCCTGTGCAGTGTGGCTTGGGATGGCAGCAGCTTCACTGCAATCGGATACTCCAAACAGAGGGACCTGATGACCCCATACGTTGTAGGAAACCTCTGTCAGTCTGTTTTACGTTTGCCAATAATCAGTATTAGAAAAGTCCAACGAAAAGGTGGATGGTTTCGGTGACCTGAGCTGCAGAGTTGAATAACGGAGACTCTCAGGTTTCCACCCTTCTTTCCATCTTGGGCAGGACAGACCCCTGGCCTCACTGGAGGCTGCTGGCCTCCTGCGCTCTGTTCTCTGATTCTCTGCGCATTTATTTTTTGGGATTGATGTATCATGTTCTTAGCCCCCTTACTCGTGCTGCCTGTTTTTCCTGTGTGTGTGTGGAGTTTTGATGATGAAATACGGTATCTCCTAAAAGTGAGGAAACCACAGACGCGGCAGTGGTTCTCGCCAACATTGACCCGCAGCTTCTGCCCCGCGACTGCGACTGCCTGGAGTGCTGCTGGAGGGCCCTGTGGCCCCGGGCTGCCTGGTCTCACTGTCCTGATGGGGTGCCCTGGGCTCTGTACCGGGCAGACGAGCGTGGTTGCTTCCTTGTGTTCTCCACGTTAGTCTGGAAGCACAGACTCTCAGTCACTGGTTAGGATACTTCATTGTGGATCTGTCTCTGTGCCCACGTTGCCCAGCTCTGGGCCCTGGGATCCCTCTTGCTGGCTTCTGTGGCAGGCCCCCAGTACTTTAGGCAAGATGTTCACCTCTCCTGTTCCCCTCTGAAGCTCACAGTTCCTCCGGGAGGCCTGGTTCCCTTTCTCAGGGACTGATGTTCTGAGACCAGCGCTGGGCACTGGGCGTGTGCAATGCGCTGGCTCCCTGTGGAAGAGCCTGGTGTGCCCTCTGCTCACACCATGCCTGTGGTTCCACCCAGCCCCGTGGGGCTGTGGAGGGCTCCCTGTCTTCTGCGTTACTCTTGCTCTGCTCTCCAGCCTCCAGCCCCAGGAGCCATCATGTGTTCACCTGTTGTAATTATTACCTGTGTGTCTGTGAACGAGCAGCCCAGTGACCAGAGCTCAGTGTGGCCTTGGTGCAGGTGACCAGCACTACACCCAAGGCCTCTGTGGGCGGCTCGCCCCTGTGTTGACGTTACTTGTTGGAGCTGTGGCTTGGCTCCCTTCTTTCTCTCAGCATTTGATTTTGGAGGTTTCCCTGTTCCTCATATTTCTCGATTTTATTTTCACTTTTTGAGAGAGTGAGACCTGAATGTACTTCTGTGTGGGAGCTAGACTGGCAAGTGCAGGCACAGGGGGCCAGGTGGATGCGTCTCTGTGCATGGCCTCCATCCTGCAGGCACACCTCACTCCACAGAGGCCTGGAAACCAGCCCCAACCAATCTCAGGCCCCCTTGTTCCTACCGAGCCACCCGCCACCTCCTGCATGGGGCACCAAGGTGCTCCTTCAAGCCGCACCCAGTGAGTGGCCTTGCAGGGTGCACTTTGCACGGGTGGCAGTGTGTCTTCTGCGTGAGTTCTTACCGTGGAGAGGAGCAGACAGCTGTGTGGGATTTCACCCCTGTTCCCGTAGAGTGTGCCCTGAGGTGGCTGCTGCCTGGCTTGAGGTGCCTGTTCCCACACCTAGGCTACAGTGTCCCCTCTCTGCCAGCCTGACAGGGCAGCAAGGACTTCCTCTGCCTTCGCCTGTGCCCTGGTTTTGTTGGGGTGCCAGTCTTGGTTCTCGCCCTCTTGCATGGGCTGCAGGCACGGGGCCTCAGCCGCCGTGCTCGAGGATCTCTCCGCTGTGGTGCTGATGTGGCGCTCTTGTGGGTGCTCCTTTGTCACATGAAGTTTTTCCTGGGGTCATACTCTTTCTCTTTCATTTTTCTTTTCTGTTTTCGCTGGTATTGGAGATTGACTCTGAGCTCTGTCCCCAGCTCTTTTTCTCTTATTTTGAGACAGTCTCCCTGAGTTGCCCAGACTGACCTTGAACATGCACCACTCCTGCGCCGCTTCCTGTTTCCTTGTGGCATCTAGATCCGCAACGCAGTCTGGAAGCTGCCTTTGCCCCAAGCCAGGGCTCTGGGGATTTCTCAGTCTGTCGGCCTCCTCACTTGACTGCATCCTCTGTGTGTGGAGTTGTGTGTGGAGTTAGGTGTGGATCTCATCTCATCTTTTCCTGGGTGACTCCCAGTGGTCCGCTTTGTTCCAGTGATGGAGGTGCCGCCTTCACGCTGCACTAGGGGTCCGTGTTGGTGGGTCTGTTTCTGCACAGAGATCCTGTGTGGCCTGTGTGCTGGCACTCTGCTCTCTTGGGATCGGGCCATTGTGGCCAGCTCTAGGGACTGAACTGTGTGTCCCTGTCTGGTAGTCTCCACCTTCTGGAGCTCCGGCCGACTTGTGCCAGAGTGTCTGCCTGTGTCCTTCAAGCTCTGCCTTTCACACCTGTCACCCTATGTCCTTCTGTGTTGCACTCCAGGTCACTGTGGGAGTGTTGAGCTGTTCAGCGCTCCTCTCTCTAGCTCTGTCTGCTTGATCATTTAACCTGTTCATCTAGTTTTAAGTCTTAGTGATTATAGTTTTATTTCTGCAAGTTCTATCTGGATGATCTGCGATTCTGGCCAGTACTGGTATTAATAATGATCGCTGGCACGTTTCCTCCAAGGAAGGTGTGGGCTGTCATCTCCGCCTTTGGCAGTTGGGGAGCTGAGGAGCAGAGGGGCGGGAACCTGTTGGGCTTCACAGTACCTAAGTGACAGGACCCTGGAATGACTCTGCTCTTTCTTTTTCTTTCTGTGTAGTACTGGAGGTGGCACCGAGGGCCTTGTACATGGTAAGGCAAGCGTTCTACCCCACAGCCCTTTATTTCATTTTGAGACAGGGTCTTTCTGAGTTGCCCAGGCTGGTCTTGAATCTGTGACCTCCTGCCTCAGCCTCCTGAGTGGCTGGATTAAGGTGTGTACTGCCGTCTGGCCTGCTGTCTCTTCATGCGCGTCTTTCCTGTCCATTCTGTGGCCAGTGCCCATCTTCCTGGAGTGGATGTCTGTCCTGTCCTGACTTCACTCCTTGTGATTTTTTTTTGGTACCAGGGACTGAACTCAGGGACACTTGACCACTGAACTGCATCCTCAGCCCTAGCTTGTATTTTATTTAGAGACAGGGTCTCACTGCTTAGTGCCTTGCTTTTGCTGAGGCTGGCTTTGAACTCGCGATCCTCTTGCCTCAGCCTCCTGAGCCACTGGGATCACAGGTGTGCGCCATTGAGCCTGGCTTCTCATGATTTTTGATTGTGACTTTATGCCGGTATTAATTTTTACGGACAGTTTCAGGGTCAGTGCCACTTTCTTCCAGAGAGGGGTGGGCTAGCCTCTGCCCATTCCTCAGGGGCCCCACCTGAAATACAACTTAAGATGTATTTGCCAAGGTCATAGGTCAGGTCTCCCGCGCTGTCTGAACTCTTCCTCAGATCACTGCGAGGTGACTGTGGCTGAGAATCTCCAGGAACATCGTCTTTCTTGCCGTGTCCCCTTTTGGCCAGTGTCAGGCTGGAGGGAACTGCAGTCTGGCTTCCTGTCCATCCCCTAGGGACTTAGCGAGTAGTCTGGAGAGGTGGTGCTTAGGATGGGCTCCAGCCTCTGCTGGCCGTGCTCCTCAGCTCACCTGGCCTGGAGCACCTGCCTCCCCAGGCCGTCCTTGGTGGCCTGCCATGCAGCTCTGCAGGGGCCATCTGAAGTGCAGCCCGCCGGTTGCCAGGCACGGGCCCAGCCTCGGCTCCAGTCACCAGTGGCTCCACTGCCAGCCGGCTTCTGGTGAGGCTTTCTTCTGGTTTCCACAAGAAGCGAGTGTTCTCTGAGAACGCGCCTGAGCAGAGCCTGGGTGATCTGGGGCTCGGAGATGGTGAGGGAAGTGGTATTTTCGACCATCGCTGCCCTCTTGGTGGTGGTTGAAGACCCGGGCTGTCCTGCTGAGGCTCTGGAAGGGCGGCCCACTCTGACTTGGAGAAGGCCGAGCAGCTGCCCGGGCCTGCTTCTGGCCAGGTCTGGAGGCTCCTCTGAGTGCAGCCGTTCCTGGGTCAGGGCCGGCCTGGGGTCTCTGTTCCACCCCTCTGCTGCTGTGGGGTGCTGTGGTCTCTGGCCACGCGGAGCCTTTCATCAGCGTCTTTGTCACAGGCTGTTGCAGCTTTCCTTACAAAGGACATGTCGGGTGCTCCGTGAGTTTAGAAGAAGGCTGCCTTCTGCCGGAGACTGCAGGTGACAGAAGTCCCCATCCCTGGACCTTCCTCTGGGAGGTGTGGGGCATGGATCCACCTCCATGCACCCATGTGTGGGCCAGGCACCTTGGCTCCTTACCTTGGGCTCACCCAGCAAGGGCTGGGGGCTGGGAGCACTGCCTCAGAGTGGGGACCTGGCAGTCCCGAGCCCGTGGCTTCCCTTTTCTAGTTTGGAAGCCCAGAGAGGAGGTGATCTGCCTGGGTTGCCAGGCTGCTGCCATTGTCCCTAGGCCGACCCTGGGCCTGGCTTGTGCGGAAGCCTCTGTCTCCTGTGCAGGCATGTCCACAGGAGCAGAGCCCTAGCCCACGTCCTGCTCTGTCGTCATTACTGGAGCACATTCGGGGCGAGTGCTCAAGAGGACTGCCACAGACACCCTGCTTCACGCCTGCGGGCACGTGGGCAGGAATGCCGTGGTCCCTGTTCTGTGTGCAGTTTTCCATTCCTGTAAAGGCTCATGTGAACGTTTGAGTCTAGTTGGAATGTGAAGAAAAGAGCTACCGGGCTGTCCTCTGCAGCAGAGAGCAGTGTGTTTTTCCTAAGAAAACTGTCACTCCCAGGCAAACATCAGCTCAGCGTGTTGGACAGCAGGTCTGGCTTTGGCTTTCTCTCCAGCAGTTGAGGAAGAGAGGGCTGAGCGAGACAGTGTGCACGTCCCCGTGAGCTCCTGGTGAATGCTCGGCTCCGCGTCAGGTCAGCTGCCCTGGGAGCCTGGCTCATGGGCCACCTCAGGTGCTGTGGGGAGTGCAGACCTCCCGCTGTGGTGACACTTCTTGTGTGCCCCCTGGTGGACTGGGGCCCTGTATCAAGGCCCTGGAGAAGGTGCAGAGAGGACAGGTTCACCCTGTGATGTGGGCAGGGGGCCTGGCCCAGGGTGGCATTCCTGTTCTGCCCACCTCCAGGTGGGCACAGGTGTGTCTGGGTGCCTTTGGATGGTGATGATTGCGTGTGGGCGCTGACCCTCATGTCTGAACTGAGGGGGTCAGGTTGTGACTCTTCCTTGTTGGCTCATCAGGACTGGAGCTGCACGGATGTTTCTCTGTCTCCCCTTCTCCATGTCCGTTTCCTGCCGAGCTGCAGGCTCTTTCTCCCAGAGGAATTTGTAAGTTTAGCCGTCTTAAGGTTTTCATTTCCCCGGGAGGGCCCATTTCCATGGTAGCCTCTGGCAGCCCAGCTCAAGGACCAGGCTGTCCTGTCCAGACTGCCTGCGATAAGCCAGGTGAAGCAGCCATCTCAGCCCGGATCTAGGCCTGTGAAGGAGCCTTAGCATGGCAGTTTTGTTTAAGAATTTAGTTCAAAATGTGCTTTTCAATATTTTTTTGAAAGGAAACTTGAGCTGTGCATGGTGGTGCCTGCCTGTAATCCCAGCAACTTGAGAGGCTGAGACAGGAGGATGGTAGCCTCAGCAATTTAGCAAAACCCTGTCTCAAAAAGAAGAAGGGCTGGGGATGTGGCTCCGTGCTAGAGCATCCCTGGGTTCAGTCCCCAGCACCAAAACAAACAAACAGTAAAAGGAAACTCAAAGTCCTGTAAAATGCTGAGGGTCCTGTGTGATTGTGGAGGGCCAGGCTGCCTTCTCCTGTGGAAGGTCGCAGGATTCTCTCTGTGAGAGGGTGGCAGGCACTTCCATTCCAGTAGTCCTCAGCGTGTGGTGTCATTTTGTTCTGGTCTTGTTGCTGACCCTGCGGTGTGCCCCTCAGGCTCTCACATGTCCCAGGTGTTGGGAAGGTAGGGCTAAGCTTGTGTTCTGTGTTCTGTGGATCAGGGTGTCGACACTAGCTGAGAACACATCATCCACTGTGTGGCGTTGACACCTGCTGCCCAACATGATGGCCTGTACCAGGTGCTGCCTACACCAGGAAGGCTGCACGCGCCGGCTGGGTGGTCCGCATGCAGGCACGCAGAGCGGGTGAGGCGAGGCCATCCACGCAGGCCCAGTGCTGTACAGACTGTGAGACAGAACTGGTGCTGCTTGCCCTGGCAGATCATTCTGTCACCCCACACCTGTGTGACTGTCAGAAGATGTGGACACGCATTGCTGGTATCCAGTGCAGAGCTGGTTGTGGGATGGGGACCCACTGGCTCTGTGAACACGCAGGTTCCAGTACCCTGCCTTCGTTCCTGCGTGGCCCTGCCAGGACCAGTTTCTTGGCAGGCCTGAGGTGACAGGTGCAGGTGAGGAGCCCACTGGGCCCAGGGAACCTCCTCTCTGGGAACCTGGCCACAGGCCTCAGGCCCCAGCTCTTTCCCAGTGTTCTCAAGCAGGGCCTGCCGCGGGCACTGCCTTCTTACCTTTATCTGGAAGGTGCTCTCCAGCCCCCAGGGGCAGACGCCTGGTCTTTGCAGGAGTGCTTGGGACAAGGGCAGGAGGACCCTTTCCACCTGGGGGTTGAACTGGGGGCACTGAGTCCAATTTGGGGCACCAAGGAAGGAGGAAGCAGAGGTGAGAGATAGGCAGGACGTTCCCTGTCACCTCCTGGCAGCCACTTTGTGGGGTTGAATTGAAGCCCTCCCAACCCACTTTTCAACACATGCTTATGGTTGATTCTGATGTTTAAACAGGGGCCCTGGGCCCTCTGAGGCTGAGCCTTGTCCTTGAGGGGTAGGTCCCTCTTTTCTAATTTGCCTTTTAGGACTTTCCTTTTTTCCTCTGGACCCCAGGTTGTGGGCATGGTGGTTTTCCGCTTATCAAATCATGAATCTGTGAATTAGCAAGAAGTTTTACATTCTCGCCTCTCTGTGGGGTCAGAGCCGTACATCCCAGGGCCCAATGGCTGATGGTCCCTGATGCTCACCCGGCAAGACTTCCTGTGGTTAGTCATTGGTCCTGAGCACCTGTTGTGCCGTGGCCCCTCAGGTGTTTGACCAGCCAGAGGGTCACTTCCCTTGCAGACAGCTCCTTGACCACAGAGGACATGCTGCTTAGGAAGGCCCTGGAGAAATGGCCTGGGGCTGCCTTGGCAACCCTCCTCCTGCTCCAGAGGAGACTTGAGAGCCCCACAGTTGGAAGGAGCAGCATCCAGAGCATGCTCTCAGGGGCCTCTGGCTGCTGTGTCGGCATAGCGGCCCCTATGTCTGCGGTGTGCAGTTGGGCGTCTGACCAACTTTGAGCCCATAGCCTCCCCAGATGCGCTGAGGAGGAGAGGGTGGGCGGCTGGGGATCCACCTGGGGGCCAAGTGTGGAGAGCTGTGGGGTGCTTGCCAGCAGGGCCTGCCCTCAGTGGAGAGCAGTCCACTTGGGGTCTCACACAGCCCGACTGGCACGACTCCAGCCCCTCCTGTGTCTGGTCCTGCAGTGGCCCGTGGACTGTCACCTTCCCTCACACTTCACAGCCTTCCTCCAGGAGCAGGAAAAGTAAATGTGGGCCAGAAATAGCTCCCACATTTACTCTTCCTGAACGTGGGCCGTGAGGAAGGAGGAGCGGAACTCCGCTGAGTAGCAGCCCCGGCCGAGCCTCTGCTGCTTGCCCTGGGTGTCTGCCGCCTGCTGCTCTGGGTTGGGAGCACTGCGGCCTCAGCCCCAGTTTGGTTTGGTGACTGTTCCTGGGCCTGGATAGAAGCAGTGTTTGGGCCGTGCTTTGTGAATGTGAGCCGAGACTCTTGAGGCGATCCTCCTATCGTCTGTCTGTTATGTAATGTGACAACGGCGGTATGAAATAGAAACCAGGTGTCAGGGCGGAGCGGCACACACCCCACCAGCGGGTGCCGGCAGAGCAGGGCAGTGCGGCACGCACCCCACGGCTCTGGGGGACTTCTGGGATCTGCAGGGGCCTGGTGGAGGTGGAGTGCCGAGTTTAGCATGACTCACAGCTTTTTGAACTCCTGAGGGGTTTTCTGCGCTGTCTGTGGCCTCCACGGTGTCCCTGCGTGCCCAGGACTCGTCATCTAGCAGCCACCAGGGCATCCTCGCTCAGCCTGTGTGCCCCTCTCGCTGCCTACAGTGTGCCTCTGAAGGGCCTCAGTCAGGGCCAGGGAGCGGGGACACCTGCAGCGTATGACCTCGCTGCTGCACATCCAGACCTGTGAAGGGAGCGGGTCACTGCCAGGCGACGGGTCTCCAGAGTCAGCAGACCCGGGATATCTGCACTGGCTGGCTTCCCATGCTGAGGCTGCGCTGACCTCGCCCCGACTACTACTCTGACCTCGCCCCGACTACTACTCGAAGGCCAGCAGGGGTCTGTGCCTTGTGAGGTGTGTGCAGTTAAGGAACCCAGACTGGGGGTGGGAGGTGGCCCTGGAGGGAAGACCCTGCTCTTGAGCTCTCCAAAGCCTCATGCAGGCACTGACTTCTTCCTAGGAGCATGTGTTGCCAGGCCCGTGCAGGCCATCCTGCTGTCCCGGAGCCGGCTGGGGGTGGGGCAGAGCCCTGGCTCTGCTAGCAGGGGCAGCAGGCCCTACTGGGCTGACGGCCGCAGGACTGCTTCCTGGCTGCCGGGTCCTTGATGACACTCTAGTGCCGTTCCTCAGGCAGTCCCCAAAACAGACCTACAGAGCAGGTGCTTTGGGATCCCCGTTCGCAACAAGGAGCAGGGGCCCACAGAGGTGAAGGCCCTCACCGGGGGTCCCGCCAGGCAGAGCCGTAGTTGGGCTGTCTTTTGCTCCTCCCATTGCTCCGTGGCCACTGGCTCAGGGTGGATGAGGGTGCGTTGCTGGGTATCTGCAGCTGGGGGTGTGAGTCAGCTTGGGGTGAGATCCAGAAGCAGGTCGGGAGCCCTGACGCTGATAGGCACAATGCAGGTTGGGTCCCGCGCTGGCCGGGGCAGGCAGCAGCACTCCTGGAGAGGCCTAGGGCACTCACACATCCTTGCTCCCTTCTGCCTGCTCTGGGGGATGGTGTGTCCCACGGTGTTTGTGGTTAGGAAATTTTCTGAACAAGCAGAAATCTCCTAGAACCCCCTGCTGAGCAGAGGCTGCACTTCAGCTGCTTAGAAAAGCACTTTTGGGGTCATATGGTGCGAGGCCTGTGTTCAGCAACACCTGCACAGGCCAGGTGAGCACATGGTTGCTGCAGGACCCTAGAGAGGAGGCTGGAAAGGGGGTCTTTGTGACTTGGGCTCTCCCGCTGCCCTTGAAAGCCCCTCTTTCCCCATTCCTGCTCTGTCCTTGGGCATCAGCAGGAGGCTGCTCTGCAGTGCTTTATTTCTTAGTAGTGACCCATAGTTTCCTGGGGGTCCTGGGCAGAGGAGCCGCCCCTGGGCATTGCTCCCAGAGCTGTTCCTGAAGCGTGTTATGGTTTCCAGGCTCTCTTCAGGCATCCAGGGTGGAAAGAAAGCACAGAGCCCGAGGGGAAAGGTCATGCTGACGTTATGGCCAGAGAAGGAAGGTGTGGAGGTGGCCGTGTTGCCCATCCTAGCTGAGGCCCTGGGGCCCTGCTGGCCACCCTGCTCTTTGGGGAGGTAGAGGCCAGGAGGGTCCGGCCTTCTCTGCGCACTGCCGAATGTCCCCATGCATCCTGAAGCCCCTCCCAGAAGATTCTTTCACTGAGTTCTCTTGGCCCGGCCTGGTGCAGGGTGGGTGGGGAGTGAGGCTGAGGTGGCCCCTCAGTTGGCTGCGGTAACTGGGATGGTAACTGGGGTAGCTCAGCTGCTATATTGCTGTCCTCACTCCATCACCAGTGAACCCCGTGGGCTTGGGGCCAGGCTGCTCTGTGCCAGAGGGCCTGTGGGGGCCCATGGGACCTGATGTTGAACAGGTGTCCCGTGGCCTGTTCAAATGAAGAACGTCTTTTCCAGCCTTTGTTTGACATCTTGACCAGGAAGGGAGGAGACCGGAAGGCTTGGCCTGGGGTCAGGGGCCCATCACATGTTGCTGTGGCTCAGCAAATGGAGCATGGCTGGGTGGTCTGAGGGCCACCATCTGCCAAGGCTGTGTCCTCAGTTACAGCCACTGACCTACTGGACCTGCCACCTGGTGTCTGATGAGCCCTGGAGGCCCTCAGCTGAGCTTTTGCTGCTTCCAAGTTTATGAGAAGGTGGAAACTGATAGGAAAACAAGGGGCAGCTGCATCTGTTCAGAAAGGTGGCTTTCCGGGAAGGAGATGGGATCCCCTGCATGCAGACCCATCAGCACTGTCTAGAAGCAGACCCATGGAGGTTGGCAGAGTTCTCTGAGATTGTCAGTTGCCAAAACAATGACTTAAATACACTGATGCTCATTTCTTGGTTTGGTGTTGTAAGAGTCACCTCAGCTGTGGGGACACCAGGACACCCTGTCACTGGCAGCACAAGTGGCTCCATCTTC
Organism: Geosciurus inauris; assembly: GCA_004024805.1. Classification (NCBI taxonomy): domain Eukaryota; kingdom Metazoa; phylum Chordata; class Mammalia; order Rodentia; family Sciuridae; genus Geosciurus; species Geosciurus inauris. The sequence goes on from PVHX01011554.1 coordinate 51,539, forward strand.
CTCTGTGTTTGCTGCTTGCATTTTGGTTGAATGTTTTGGTTTGTGGCTCGTGAGGGCAGTGCCTCCTTGCTCCCCAGGGAGCTCGGGGCTGGAAGCTGGAGGCATGTGTGCAGGTCCCCTGTGTGATGAACTGTGCGGACCTGAAGCCACGAGCTCCATGGTCTGCAGATGGCTCCAGTGGCTGTGGTCACTAGGTGAGACTGCTGCATGTATGAAATGATCTGAGACTGATGCAGGAACAGACTCTGTTCCTACTCTTTCCATAAATCTGGAAACTTCTAGAACTTGTTTAGCTCTCATTTTAAATATCGTTCATACAGAAATAGGCATGACTTCTACAAAGAGAGGGGCTGTCTGGGCACTGAGCGTGCACTGAGCGGTGACTGGAGAGTGTCGTCACTCTGCAGAGGACGGGGGCTTCCCGGTGAAGGAGGTGCAGACCTGCAGGTGCTAGTGGTTCTGGCCTGAGAAGGGCTGGGGGGCCGGGAGGAAGATTGAGAATGTCCCTGGTGCTGCCCAGAGTGCAAGGAGGCAGAGGGCCACCAGCAAGCTCCCCCTGCTACTTGCAACCACACCTGCCACATGCCCATCACTTTCACAGACCTGGACTCCCAACCCAGAGAAAACTGACCGCCAAATCAGACAGTGGGCTGTGTCCATGCTACTCAAGCCGATTTGGCATCTCTTCTCATCCCTGGAGCTGCCATGGCTGTGTCTGCTGCACAGGAAACTGTCTGAGCGCCAGCTCCTGATCGGCTGCAGGAGCACTGGGCTCCCTGTCTGCCTTGGGCTGGGGCATAGAGGCCTGTGGACCTCATCATGTGCTCTTGGCGGGGTCTTGTGGGTTGCTGCCAAGACCCCGGGCTCTGAGTCATTTGCGTTTTCATACGTGTATGTTTTTGCTAACTAGAAAATGCCATGCAGAGTCCTGTTCCTGTTTGACAGTCAGTGTCTGCCATGTGCTGTCACCAAGCGTCTGCTCACATGGCACAGGGGTGACGGCTTTGTTGAGGACTTCTGACTCTGGGGCTTGGCAAAGGGGACCTTGCCATCCATGCAGTTTGCTCTTTCATTTGAGGTCCCTTTGCGAGTGAAGTTTACGTGAGCTCAGGCGTGGCACACGTGCCTGGAACTCTAGCTGCTTGGAGGCTGAGGCAGGACGATCACAAGGTCAAGGCCAGTCTCAGCAACTTAGCAAGACTGTGTCTCAAAATAAAAATTTGAAAAGGGCTGGGGAAGTAGCTCAGTGTTAGGGTGCTTGCCTAGCACGCACATGGTCCTGGTTCAACCCCTAGTCCTGTGAAAGTTTGCAGGGACTTCAGCAATTTATTTGCACCCTGAGTTTTCAGGCTGTTCTTGCATCTGTTGTGTTACGTGCGCTATTCTCACGGGAGCTCAGAGGTAAGCAGGGCTGTGCTGTTAATCTGCTGTTTGAGATTATTAATAATGCAGGCACTACACACCACCACCTGGTATCATCATGCATATGCTGTGCTCTGTGTTTGCAGGGCTTATCTCAGTTGATCTTTGCAGCCTGTAATAAAAGTACCCACAGTGGGTTCCACTGGGTGCTGCTGCCACCTGGGCACACACTGTGAGGCCCCAGCCGCGGCTGGGTGCACTTGCTGCACTCAGCCTCGTCCTACACATGAGGCTAAACAACAGGTCCAGGGTCCACAGCTCCAGGGGGGAGGCCTGCTGGCCCCACAGAGTGTGGCTCCTGAAGCCAGGGACTCTCACAGGCCTGGACATAGGACTGGTCCTGGCCATCTGCAGTGGGGGTCCCTGAGAGACTTCTGGGTGTGAGGCCTCCCTGAAAGCCCAGGGAGCTCAGAAGATACAGCTGCTACACTGCTTTCTAAGGGAGGAGCAAGACCTTTAGTTACTGTTTGATGCAGCTTACAAATGAGCAGTTTTTATAAATAACCTGGATAGCCTTCAAGGCTGACTTGAAACTTTTACTTGAAACAACATGATGAGTTTTGAACTTTGAGGAAAAGAACTGAAAATGTTAGGATGACAAGAGTGTTTCAAGAGGAGATCTGAGCTAAGCAGCCATGATGGGCAAGCAGACGGGAACAGCAGCCAGCATGCGTTTCTGTGGTGTTTGTGGCTTCTGGACACAGCCTCAGCTGGTGCCCAGCCACACCCACAGGCCACGGGCATGCCAGGTGGGAGTGTTTCCTTCCACAGTGGACAGCAGTTTCTGCTGAGGAGAGGAAGTAGGGTTTCAGCTGGACATGAGAGAGGGAGCAGATGGAGGCAGAAACCCACCTCCAGTTGCCACTCCCTCAGGCTCTCGGGGCCTGTCCTTTCAGCCACCTGATGCTTGTTCTTGTTCTCATCCCTGGGTCTGAGGATCCAGGACAGCCCAGCGTCTGGGGCCTGAGGCTGCAGTTGGGTTTCCCTGCTGCCTGTGCACGCTGCACACTGCATGAGCCTGGAGCCACTTCCCGCATCCTGCATATGCCAGAGGGAGGGTATTTCCCGCCAGGTGGCTGTGAGGACCCATGATCAGGGGATGGGTCTGATGTGCCGTATGCGGAGTACCCAGCCAGTACCCAGGCCTGTCCCTTTCCTGCCTGAGCCAGCCCGGCCCGCCCTTGTCCCCTGCGTGGGAGGGCCAGAGTTCATGCCCAAGCACTCCTCGGCACCTGGTGGGTGCGGCCTCCTGGGAGGAGGGGGCAGTGCCGTGGTTCTGACCAGGCACTTCTCCCAGGGATGCCCTGTAAGGAGCCTCTGGGGAAGCAGGAGGCCGGAGCACTTCAGCAGGGGTGCGGGAGTCGAGTTGGGGTCGTCTGTTTCCACCCGACGTCATTGAGTTACGGGGCTCCTCCACTGTGGAGCCTGGGAGAAGTCTGGCGAGCCGGTGTGCCTTCGCTGGGGCGCTGCTCCTTCCTGCTCCCCGTGGCGGAGCCTTGTGCTGAGGAGGGCAGGGGTCCTCCCTCACCACGGTTCACAGGAGGGCCTCCCTCTCTGCTCCCGTGTCCTGGCTGGGCAGAGGCGAGTGCTAGCCCCGTGGGACCCGCTTACCTCTTTTCATTTGAACAGCAGGTGAATTTGTTGCCAGTTTTGCCTTGTCCTTGTCCTTGTCCTTGTCCTTGAAGTGAACATGCGGAAACATCCTGGAAACTCGGACTTGGTGCCTCCTTTGGCTCCATTAGGTTACCTTCCTGTTCATCATAAAGGCTCACACACCTTTCTCTGGGGAAAGCTGTCCTCCAGGCAGAGCAGAGTTCTCGGTTGTCAGGGTGGAGCCTGTGGGAGGCATAGCTTCCTGTCTGCCCTGGCTGAGCGCGAGGGCCATTCGTGCCTCTCAGCCCATCTGGTGCGCTGTCTGCTCAGGGCCTCATCAGTGGCTGTTTTCCTCGACAGGGGAGTTATTCCTGATCCCATGGTGAGGGGCGCAGAGCTTAGGACAGATTGGTGGCCTCACTTGTGCGCGTAATCTTGTGGCAGCAGTGCGGCGGGCCTTCTGACGGAGACGGGGTGCTCAAACTCTGTCCAGAGGCCGCACCACAGCCGCACAGCACTTGGCATGTCTCTCTCCTCCGTTTTCCCCATGAAGAGGCAGATGCCGCCGCAGCACAAGTAGAAGGCCCGCCTGGCTTCCCCACGCGTTGTGCCTGTCCCAGGCTCCTGGCTGTCCTGGCATGGGGACGGCTCCACTGGGGCCCACCCAGCAGGAGGAACGTTCCACAGGAGTGAGAAACACCCGCCCCGTGTAGCACCCACCAGCCTTGTAACGCTTCTTACGGCGACTGCTGCGTGACACACTTTTCAAAACGGCACAGGCAGAGAGGAGATGCCCCTTCCCAGGGGCGCTGCGGCTGGTAGGTGAAGGAGGGGAGGTGGGCCGTTCCCAAGGCCACGCCAGCTGCGCTGCCTGCACCGCCCTGTGGAAAGGTCTCCTTCCCATCAGACAAGACAGGCGTTCAGGACTGGGTGATGCCTTCCCGTGTCCCTGAATAGCTCTGAGCAAGGGCACAGGCTAGCCCTTACAGTAAGTAGCATGAAGTTCAATTCCCCTTTGCTCTTCAATATAAAACCGAAGGGAAATGCGCATTTTGATGTTTTTTCTCTTGTGCCCAGGAAACATCTTCTGGAAGCCATCTTTGTCCCCATTTCTGTGGCTGGAATAATCAGATATTGAATGTCGAGAAGCTTAGAGCCACTGGTTCCAGTACTGTTTGCCTCATACAGCTCTGGGGGTAGGTATGGTCACTAGTCCAGCACTGTTTAAATTAATCTGTTACCAAGAACCCCCAGGCTGAGGGGAAGACTGAGGCCTGGACCCCCTTGGTCACATTGCCACTCAGCTCCTGTGCTGGAGGACCCATTCAACCCTACGCAAGGGTCCCCTCTGGGCAGTATTGCCTTGGTCTGTTACTTTGTGACTGAGCTTCAAGGAAGAAGAGTAGAAATGATCAGATGAATGCACAGCTCTTTTTTTTTAAAGTACAGTTTCTTTTAAATGCCAGCCAGCATCATGACCCTGATCTGCAAGACCCTGAAACAGAGTTGAGGCCACAAGAAATATCATGGGGGTGACCTTTAGAATTAAGGCAAACAGTCTGCCCCTAAAAGAAGTAAGAGTGTAACCTGTCAAAGCAGAGAAAAGCCGGAGCGCTGGCCAGTGCCGGATGGGGCTGTGCTCATCTCCACACTGCTCCTGGCAGAGACCACCTTGCTGGATGTCAGGCTCTCGTTCGTGGTCAGGTGACAGCACGCGTGCGCAGGGCACATTGGGGCCCAGCACGCCCTGCATGTGCACGTGTGCTTTAAGAGCGGTTGCTTTCCAGCTGCGTAGGCAGGGCGCTTAAAAGCATAGCTGCTGGTCAGTCTGCACAGGCCTGTGTTCAGGTTCAGCCCATTTCCTACTGGGCAGCCTTGGGGAGTCCTCGAGCCTCTGAGGGGCTCGTGGTCCTCGTCTACAAAATGGGGCCATGCCATCTTGAGATTTCTGCGGCCTTTGTGGTGTTGCCTCGCTGCCGATCATGGCTGACTGCTGGCCCAGACCTCGGGGAGGGTGGGAGCCACAGCGCCCTCCCAGAAGCTTCTGACAGGGAAGTGCACAACAGTCATGGCCAGGAGGCTGAAGGGTCTGGGAAAGTGCTGCCTGCACACGGAGCTGCTCATGCCGTTGGGAAGACGTGGCCAGGAGGAGATCTCAGCAGCTTGCAGCCCTGGTCTGTGTGCCTGGGGGTCCTGGTACCACCGATGCTGCTTCTGCGGTTCTGGTGGGGCGCTTTATTTCAGAAGTGAGAAGTAAGGCTCAGTTTGGGAAGCCGGGGCACGGGGCGTGATGACCTGCAGGTGGCCTCCTTTGACCTGCTGTGCTACACTCCCCCTCCTTACCAAGCGGCACTGTTTATTTTAGGACATTTAAAAGAGAAAGCCAGCCTGTGGCTGGCTTAATTTAGACAGTGCTGGACTAGTGACCATACTCACCCCAGGTGGTGGGAATCCCTCAGGGTGGCCTCCGCCCTGACCCCCTGCCGTGCCCACTGAACATTGCAGTGTGTTTTCCAGCCCTGCCTGGGGCCAGCCCCTTGGTCCTTACACAGCTGTCTTCCTCCTGAGTTGGAACCAGCTGTTGTGCCCCTACCTCAGCCAGCTTACCCTGGTCACCCCTTTGCAAGTGAGTGGGAGAAGGCTGTTCAGGGGGTGTGTCCTGCAGGGCTGAGCCATCTGGCCCTGTGGGGAGCTGGACTTGCAGGCTTTTGCTGGCCTCCTTCACACTCCCCTGGAGTGAAACAGGCCTGACCAATGACGATGGTGCTACAGCCCTGCTTGACAGTTTACCAGCAGTTACCAGCGTGACCTTGTGTGACCCTGGAGAGGGCGACACTGCTGTCTCCCGGTCGAGGAAAGGGAGGCTCTGGGGACCCAGGCTCCTGCCGAGGCCCAGGCCAGGCGGGCTGCCTCCCCTGCCCCCAGCTCCGGCTGCCCCCATGCTGTCCTTACCTGGCCCTGCCAGGTAGACTCAGGGGTACCCCTCTGTTCCCCACCACAATCCTCCCGTTCTGGAGGAGAGAGCCCAGGGAACCTCCTCAGGCGGGACCCTGCTTTCCTGCACCCTCAGCTCTCAGTAGTTTCCCTAAATACAGCAGCTCTCTCTGCTCTTGCCTGTCCTCACTGCCACCATGGTCTCTGCCCTGGAAGTTTGAGTGGACTCCAGCCTGGCCCACAGCTTGCAGAAGCCCTGTCCCATGGGCAGATAACCCCGTCCATGGTGGACACGCCATATGTGGTCCCTCCAGTTGTCCCCTCTGGGGAAGGTGACCCTCCTTAGCCCTGCCCAGTAGTAGTCCGCCACACACCTGTACTGTGATGTCAGTGTGACCCAGACCCCGGTGCTGTGGGCTGTGTGTTGAGGCCAGCTGTTGGACTTGGGTCCGTGGCTCTTCCTAGGACAGGCTGGGGTCCGAGTGGTATACGTGGCCTAGCTTTCTCTAGACACAGCGGTAAATTTGCTTTACTTTCTTTTTTTTTTTTTTTTTTTTTTTTTTTTTTTTTGCTGCAAACAGATGATTAGAAGTCTTGTTAGGTTTGTGGAGGGTCTTGGCATGTGCTGAGCAGACCCTGCTGTGTGTCTCCCCATTGAAGAGGCGTCCTCTGGGACGACCAAGCCACTGCTGCTGCCTTTCGGTGCTCAGCCACTCACTCAGACCTGCCTTTGCAGGGCCCACGCGTGCGCCCAGGTTGTGCATGTCGGCTTCTCAGTGTGGGTGTGGGTGGACTGAAGAGCAGGAGGCAGTGGCCCAGATGCAGTAGCCACTGCCACTTCACTGGGTCCTAGGGAAGTGCCCCTAGGCTGGCCATGGCCATGCTGGGACCCCAGACTCCTCCTCTCTGCATCTCTCCTGGTTGCTGACCCCTTAGCCTCTCAGCATAGTGAGCACCTGACCTTCATGTAGTGGGACTGCCTCTCTGCCGTCTGCTCTCATTAGGCCCTGGCCCTGCCGAGGTGTGTTTCTCCCCCTTTGCACAGGGTAAGGTACTTCTGAAATGGGATTTTCTGAGACACCAGGTTTTGTGCAAGCAGTTTAAAATCTTCACCAGGAGCTGGGGAAAGGGGCTGGTCCTGGCCAAGCCTCTGTGAGGGAAGCTGATAGAATTCAGAGGCAATTACATGTTAATTCTCTCGAAGCCCCAGTGTGGAGAGGCCAGCTGGGCTCTGTCTAAAAGGGCCTTTCAGTTTATTGTTTCAAGGAATCCATGTCCCATGGACCTCCTGGGCCCCGCACCCGGCTCTCTGGGAAACGCAGTTCTGAGGACTGGCTGGACCGGAACAGGTGCCTGGAAAGAAAGCTGTTTCCTGGTGTGACCCACGCTTGGGAACTGGCAGCTTGCCAGACTTAAACCTGCAGGCCTGGCAGGCGTTTCTAGGCTGATTCTGCAGGGACGGTCAGTGGCATTGTTTAAAAATAGTAAAACTATATCTAGTTGAGTTCACTATTCATCCCTTGGATGAAAACTTAAACTCAGAAGCACCCTTGTTCCCACTGAAGGGTCTGAACAGGGTCTGGCTGTGGGTGCTGCTGGGTGCCTTTTCCCACACAGCATTTGGTCCCTTGGCATTTCTTCTGGGCATAATAGGGGCAGTTACTCGAGATGCCGTGAGAGGTGGCCCTCTGGTCCTTGGTAGCTTATGTTCATCCTACCCCTTCTTCTGAAAACAGAAGAAAGGAACAGGTGAGTGAGCTCTGCTGGTCCAGCAGCTGGCGACTGTGGAAATGCGGGGTGTTCCTGAACCACACATGGTCAGCCTTGCCCAGTACTTCGGCTTGAGTGCCAAGGGATACTTTCCTGGGATCAAGAGACACCTTTTCCTTATGGGTTGGGGGTCTCTCCTTTCCAGACCCTGAGCGTCTGCTTGCTGTGGTCCTGGCTTGTGCCGCGTGGTTTGGTCGTTGCCTGCATGCCCCCCAGGTTCCTTTGGCTTCGGGATGGCAGAGTTCACTGTTTGGTGTTCTCGCTGCAGAAGGCCTCTCAGAGGCCTGCGTCATCTGTCCACCAAACAACAGAGTGGACCTGCAGCGCAGCCAGCTGGGGCACATGTCCACTGCCCGGACAGGCAGGGTTGGGAGCTCTGGGCCTCACTGGCAACCCCAGGAGGGCAGTGCTCGGGGTGTGCCTGTGCTGCTGGCATGCCCCTGCACCCTAGCAGAACACCCTAGCTCCTGGGGCACCCCATACCCCTGATGGGTGCTGCCACTTGCACTACCATGGTGGTAGCTCACGCTGCCACACAGCGCCTGTCACCTCCTTTAGTGGGCCAGTGCCCTGCCCAGGGACCCACTGCCAGGCTGCAGACAAAGGGCTGAGTAGCAAGAGAAGCGGACTCTTCAGAACAAAGGCTTGTTCTCAGGAAAGTGTACCCTGTGCCAGGATGGGCAGGGCTCCATGGGCCCCTTAGAGCTTCACCCCTGTATCTACAAGGTGCTGCTGGGCATTTGTAATCTCCCTTAAGGTCTCAAAAATGCACAGACTTGGAGAACAAAACAGAAAGCACCCACACAGATAGCTCCAGTGCTCCCCCCTGCCAGCCAGGGTTTCAAAGTAGGAATTAACCTAAATTAGGAAGATGATTGTTCCTGTGTTAATTGCAGGCTGTCTTCTGAAGCCGTTTGCATCCTCCAGGCCCAGCAGCAGGCTGGTGTGGGCCCTCCTGTGGGTTACTGCAGGCTGGCACCCCGAAGGCTCACATTCAAGAAAGTGGGGGTTGCATTTGATGGTTTCCTAAGCCATTCGTTTTTAGGTGACCTGATGACGTTTCTTCTCAAAATCCCTCTCCTGGCTTCTCAGGGGGACCCCAGCTCCTGTCCCCCCCTGGTTTTTCAGCTCAGGGTCTATAAACAAACCGGTGTCTGTTTTCAGCACACAGTTGTGTCCCAGCCACCCTGGCTTGTGCAGATTGGTGGCAAGGTTGTCCCTGGCCTTGCGCTGGCTCTGGCAAGCAAGGGTGACTCGCGTGTCCTGCTCTTGCTGGGATTCTTGGTTTTCTCACGACTCCCCAGCCCAGAACTAGGTGTCGCAGCATCGTGTGCACATGTTGGAGCAGGGCCCCGGGCAGCTTGCTGTGGGGTTTCTTGGGTAGGAACTTGGGTTTCTGTTTGAAAGGCCTCCAGGCAGTGTGGCCATCCTGGGAGGTGCGCACCTGCAGGGGAGGTGGGCAGGCCCTCCCCAGGGGCTTTTCCCTTCATTCCTCAGTTTCCGGCTGCCTGGATCCTGTGTTCTGCCAGTCCTGACTGGATAAAGTTCTTCAGGTGGAAGCCCAGCCCTGGTTGCTCCTGTGATGGAGCTTCCCCGCCCTGGGGTTGAGTTTGTGGTGTGGGGCCAGGACACACCTGGTGCACGTGCAGGTCTGCTGGTGCTCCTGCAGCTCTGCCTGCTGGTCTGCTTGTTTTGAGGATCGTGTCCAAATCCCCTGTCCCTCCTTACCCCCCTCTCTCAGTGACACCGGAAGGTCCCCGGTGTTTAGTTTACCACCTCTCCCTCCCCTAAACACACACAGAAAAGTGTCTTTTAGCAGTTAGGATGAATAAGCATTGCTGCCGAGTAGCCATGCCATTGCGACTGGGTGTCCCACGTTGGCGTTCCTGGGCGTCCCCACAGCCATTGCAGCTGGGGTGTCCCTAGGTCATTGTTCTTGGGTGTCCCAACAGCCGTTCCTGCTGGGAGTCCTCATGTCATCGTTCCTGGGCATCCCTACAATGTCATTCCTGGGTGTACCCGTAATATAGCCTTTTGGGGCAGCTCCTTTATAGGAAAGGAATTAACTGGAGACTGGCAGCCACGTGAGAGTCGGGTAATATGGAAAACATTAGCTCACCTTTGGAAAATAAATACGTAATTCAATATAGTAAAAATTGAGCCGGGTGCAGTGGCGCAAGCCTGTAATCCCAGCACACTAGGAGGCTGAGACAGGAGGATCGCGAGTTCAAAGCCAGCCTCAGCAATGGCGAGGCGCTAAGCAACTCAGTGAGACCCTGTCTCTACATAAAACACAAAATAGGGCTGGGGGTGTGGCTCAGTGGTTGAGCACCCCTGAGTTCAAAAGAAAAAAACAAGACAGGTCTGAGAAACTGTTGCACGACAGAGTCATGGTGACCGCAGGTGTCAGGGGGGTCCTGGACAGTGTCCTGGACACCATCCTGGGTGGGTGGGCTTTGGTACTGCCGGGTCAGCACTGACCCCGCTGGGACGAACACGCACGCCCCAGGCTGCTAGTGAGGTGGGGCTCTGGGCAGCGCGGGCAGTGCCTGCAGGCCCTGGGCCAGGCTTCCCTCTGCGGCCCGCCCTCTTGCTTGCCCTTCCTGCACCGTCTTACACCCCCGACCCTCCCGGATCCCTTTCTCCCTTCCTGATCAGTGTCTTGTAGGCACCTTAGCAGATTTGGGGGCGGGGGGTGCCAGGGGCACTCACTTGACCACTGAGCCACCTCCTCAGCCCTATTTTGTGTTTTATGTAGAGACAGGGTCTCACTGAGTTGCTTAGCGCCTCGCCATTGCTGAGGCTGGCTTTGAACTCGCAATCCTCCTCCCTCAGGCTCCGAGCTGCTGCGATTACAGGTGTGCGCCCCTGAGCCCGGCCTTGGCAGATTTTTTGATGAGAAAAATCTTTGTTTGTTGTTTTTTGTTTTTGTTTTACCTGAAGAACGCCTGCTTCGCCTTGTGTTGGGAGGATGGCTGTGCAGAATGTTGATGCGCTCCTTCCTTTTCTCCTGGTGCATTTAGGCCTCCCCGTGCCTACAAGCTGCCCTCCCTGCCAGCCAGCCTTTCTCCTGCACGTGGTGCCTCGTCCTAGCTAGCTGCATGTGGCCTCATGGCTTGCACAGAGTCTGGGTGTGGGTTGCGCTCCAGCCTGTGGCTCCTGGCTCGTCACCTCTGAGCGTTCTCAGCCAGTGTTTCTGCAGGGCTGCTCCTTGTCTCCATGTTTGACTCTGGCTGGGCAGATGGAGGGCTGCCTCCTGGTTTGGCCCTCTTCAGCTGCTCCCTTCATCTCTGTCTTCTCATGCACTTCGTTTTCTTTTGGGTTTTGTATGGTATCTATTGCTGAAAACATCCACTGTGTTTTCCATAAACATTCATCAGTTATGCTTTTTTTTTTAAAAAATATTTTTTTTTTTTTAGTTGTAGGCAGACAGAATATCTTTATTTTATTTTTATGTGGTGCTGAGGATCGAACCCAGTGCCTCACGCGTGCTAGGCAAGCGCTCTACCACTGTGCCATAACCCCAGCCCCCATCAGTTATGCTTTTTATTTGTGAAAGTCTGGTCCTTTTCCTAAAATCACTAATTTGGGCACTTCTGGACCTTCCCTTATATTGCTTAAGAATTTTTAGGTGATTTAGTAAATTTTTTATTTAATCAAAACATACATGAAGAGAAATGATAGAGGATCAAACATTAATGGAAATTTTTTCTTTATAAATTCAGAAAGAGCTGGGCATGGTGGTACACACCTGTAAACTGACCTACTCGAGAGGTGGAGACAGGAGGCTCGCAAGCTCCAGGCCAGCCAGGGCAACTTAGAGAGACCCTGCCTCAAACAAAAAATAAAAAGGGATGGGATGTCCCTCAGTGGTAGAGCATCTCTGGGTTCAATCCTCAGTGCTGCCCCCTTTACAGAAGTTGCAAAAATAGTCACTGTATTCTAATAATGTGAGTGTCTGAGTGTTTGGCCCTTTGATGATTTTGGTGCCTGGATTTAGTTTTTTCCTTGTATGTTTCTTGTATGTATTTGGATCTTAATGTGTGGCTGTTGAGGGGATTTGTATCAGGGATGGCTTTCTTCAGACAGGAATTATATATGCTACTTTTATGAACCTGATGTCAGTGCCCTGCCGAGAATCCAGAGCCTGCTCGGGCCCTTACTGGTCTCTAGGGCCCCTATGCTGAGCCCTGGTACTTCAGGATGCTCGTGCCAGCCTCATCCTTGGTCTGAATCGTGAGAGCACTGGGCGCTCCCGGTCCTCAGCTCTGCTATCAGCTCAAGTCATTTTTCTTTCTTTCCTTCCTTCCTTCCTTCCTTCCTTCCTTCCTTCCTTCCTTCCTTCCTTCCTTCCTTCCTTCCTT